>OU618538.1:22596204-22903704 GCA_914829495.1 Eilema sororculum
GCCTGACCAATTCGGCTATCGAGACACGCCCGATATGATTCAAATTTCCCATCTCATACGTCTTTAAGGCGACGTGGCGTCATCTACCGATTTTCTTACGAACTATCGGAATCAATGAATGATGTTACAATCATTTTTATAGGCATTCCCCCTGTAAGGGAAAGACTGCGGGTTGAAGTCCCGCCCGAGAAGATTCTTTTTCCCTATGTATTCGATTTGTATAATGCTATAAAAATTCCTTCAATTGTTTGGGCGCAGTTATCAAAAATCAATGTTTAAAAATGATTGTAACATCATCCAAGATAAATTATAATTTGTTAGTTTCAAAATATTTAATTGTTATTAGGTATTTAATTACTTCTTTTTACTTTCCCTTGATTCATAGGTACTCGTGACATTAAAATGTGATTATCCTTCTTAATTTATCTAGTTGACATTATTAATTTTGACTTTATTGTTTTGACATTGTTAATTTTTAACCTTATTATTTTGACATTGTTAATATTGACATGACTAAATCTTATATTATTAATTCTCATTATTGTTACTTAATTATTGCTATCTCTAATCATTATGAATGCCAAAATTGTCATGTTGCATGTAAATATTTGCACACCTTGTACTAAGAGGTTATAGTACAGCGCACCTATGCACATATATAAATGTATATTGTACCATCCCAATACCTGTATTATGCAAATAAATGATTTGATTTGATTGATTTGATTTGATTTGATTTGATTCATTGATTCCGATAGTTCGTAAGAAAATCGGTAGATGACGCCACGTCGTCAAAGTACCTGAAATATCTTAAATAACATGTAGCTAAAAGCACATAAAATTGCAACGACCTGACGAAGATTCTGCGTATAATTTAATTACTTGCATCAATCTTATTATTCATCTCATGAATATCGCAATTCACCATTACATCGAATCTAATGGAATTGCAGATGTCATTCACACTAGGTCGTCGTTGCATTGTTGGGTTGTGTGTTCGTGAGGTAATGTGGCTGGCACTAACCGATGGCTCCAGTTAACAAGTCTACAGAGCGTGAAGCTATTTATTACTTAAGAGTTGACGCACTTTTTCTTACAAGAGACACACTCTGTTAAGGTAACATAACAGTTCAGCATTTATATATGTAGAGAAATTGTATTCGAGAGAATTCAAACTTAAATATAGCATAATAAATGCTATAAAAAACCGACTGACTCATTCCTATGCCGCACTTCTTCCTACAGTCCCGGGTCCTTTAAGCGGGGCGTGAAAAGGCATCTAATGAGGCCGTCAAGCTGAGTGTAACATGGTACATGTTTACGATGGTGACCCTCTTTCCGAGACTTTGCCTTTGCTTAACATTAGGCGAGGTGAAGTCAAATTGACGTGTCCTATATAAAAAAAAAACATTCAAATTGTATTTATGTTAAGCTTTGTAAGTACTGAAGGGCTATCAATACGGTACAGCCTCTATAGCGTGGCGGTAGTGAACGGTACTGCTACGCAGGAGGTGCGGGTTCGTTCCCCACTCAATACAAACATGCCCTGGTCTGGATGTTATGTATAATATGTATGTTTTTACAAAAAAAAGTATCTAAGTAGGTTTATCCGCATTCTAGATTCCATAACACAAACTAGTTAAGTTATGCCTACCATAGGTTTTTATGGAATTCCTGTTTACAATCGTACCGATCCGACTTTATACCCTTTTCCGTGTAGTTCCCTTCTGTACTTTGAATTCCATTGAAAAGATGGATTGGATGGATTATTGTGCTTTTTCATGTATATTTTATCAGATCGATTTTGACAAACAAAAAAAACCTTGAACAATTGTGAACTATTAAACGTATCCTTGTTTTGTTGAGAAACAAGGGAGGCGATGAGCGTCCTCAAACTTATACCTTTGTGAAATTGTTAGTTGTTAGAGCTAATAAGAGAGATCCGGTTCTTAGCATTCCATGGATTCACCGTGCGGTCGCCGGGTCCATGGCGTGGTACAGAGAGGAACACTGTGACGGCGCCTGGGACTTGCGACCCAGTTGTAGGTTTAGGGTGGCCACCTTGTGATGCATCAGCGCTCACCTCCACCGTCAGTCGTGTTCCCCCCTCTACCTATCCAAATTTGGTAAGATCCTATCAACGCCGTTTCAGATATTCGTTTGAGTAAAGAGCTTACTGAAGCTCTTGGCAATCCGAGGTCTTTAAATAAGTTATACAGGGATTTAGCCGGAATTCCCCTTGCTCCTACTTCCACGGCGTAGAGTTTAACCACATAGCCATTTTTGGTTAACTCGTTGGTCAGGTCAAAGTATTTGTTTATTTTTATAGCGTACCTGTCTAAAGAATGATACCCTGTCTAAAGAAACGTAAACAAAGCTAGCTTAAGTGTGATTCATTATCGTTTTACAGTTAGATAATATTTTGATAAGCATTACAAAAAGAAATGAATTTACATATTATATAATCTAATTTTAATGTTATTTCTTATCTTTGTTTACGGAAGTTTTGATGATCTAAATAAATAAAAATATATACGCATAAGTTCCCAACGAAAAAAACAAATTGGATTACTCTTTTTGTGTTAGTAAATTTTCTTTCACACATTTTTTGTCCTAACGGACATTTTTTTTATGAAGGTCACGTCAATTTGACTTCACCTCGCCTGATGTTAAGCTAAAGGCAAAGTCTCGGAAAGAGGGTCACCATCGTATACATGTACCATGTTAACAGTGGTGGCACTCAGCTTGACGGCCTCATCAGATGCCTTTTCACGCCCCACTTAAAGGACCCGGGACTGTGGGAAGAAAGAAACACGTGAGCTGGCAAGGTTGTTGTGAAAAAAACATATTTTTTAGAAAGGTCATGCGCTGTAGCGCTATCAAATAAATTAAAATTTAAATTTAAATAAGGGTCAATAAAATAATGTTTTTTTTGTGCAGTGCTTAAGTAAATTTATCCCTTAATTATAAAGAATACATCCATTATAAATTTAAACTAAATTAAACTTGATGGTTCAGAAATAATCAGATTTTGTACCCAAAGACTTTGTGGGCATATGTCGAGACGATAGAAATTAATATCAATTTAATTGTTACATGGTAATTAACTTCAAGTCAACGTCACTCCCCATTAATCGTAACTTATTTACGCGTAGGTATGTAATTTACAGAGTATTGTACAGCCAATGTGGGTGCTAGCACCACTGCCTACCTCTTCGGGGAATACAGGCGTGAGTTTATGTTATGTACAGCCAGCATCGGAAAGATGTTGACGAACAAAGTGTTCAAAATTATCTTTATTACTTGATTTCCCCCTTAATGTAGACGGATTGTTCTGATATTACGTACACACTTTTAGTTTGAACAATACTACAATTTATATAAAACCGTTTGATTTACTATTAATACTTTAGTTTTAAGATCATTTTGAGACTTTGCAGGTCAAGATATTTCTGATGCTGACTATCTACAAATTTTATCTCGCATTAATCACGTGGGTCGCAATAATGATTTTTTTATATATCATACATACATACATACAGGTTTATAAGTGCCCGGTTAATGGCAATAGGCTCGCCACCTATTACATTGGGACCTAAACATAAACTGGCGAAATGTGGGTGCTAGCACCTCTGCCTACCCCTTCGGGGAATACGGGCGTGAGTTTATGTTATGTTTATGTTATGTTTACATACATACATATATTCACGTCTGTAAATCCCCGATGTAGGCAGAGGTGTATTAGCACCCACGTTTCGCCAATTATGATTTTTGGTCCCACGACGTAATAGGGGCGAGCTTATTACCGTCTAGCGTTCGTCTCGAGCTGTATGTTTACTGTCGGATGGAGTACAGCCCTATCCCTTAGTCGCCCTTTACGACACCCACTGGAAGAGCAGGGCTGGTCCTATTCTACTCCACCAAGAACAAATACGGGTTTTTTACACTAAATACATTATATTCATACAAAACTTAAAATCTATACATGTCATTTTCTTCTGTTTACTACGAACCAATAAATTTACTTTTAAATCTCGATCGGACATAATTATTATGATTTTATGATATATTGACCGAAATCAGAAGTATTTCGATACTCATACCAATTGGTGAGACTTTTTTTTAATAAATATTCCACAACATTCTACACAACGCTATCTATACTCATGGTAAGCTTTTATAGCTTGTGTTATGGAATCTAGAAAGTGGATAAACATACTTATTCACTTTTTTTTGTAAATACATACATATTATACATAGAAGCACCCAGATCAATGCAAATAGCCATATTCATGCATACAAATATTTGCACTGAGCAGGGATCGAACCCGCGCCTCCTGCGTGGCAGTCGCGTGCACTACCACCACGACACAGAGGCTGGTAGACGGACAGACACTTCATAGTTAGACGGATAAAATAGTATTCTTTGCCTAAAAGATCCATGACCATGACACCACTCAAATAATACTTAGGTAAGTATAAGTTATAATCAAAATCAAATCAAGTTCATAGATTTTAGTTCAGTAGCCTTATTTTACATTGTAATGTATCATTCATTTTTAGACCTTGTGAGATATTCTTTTGTATCACTGTATTAATAAATCATATACTATCTTATTCAAAAGGATGATTGCTGCATATCTGCAAAAGTCTATAATTTTATGCACTCAATAGATGCGTTAGCTCAGTAATTTGACCATTCACATCCTGCGTGAGGTCAAAGGTTTTGTTCTATGAAAAGCACTTTTTGGATGGTGATGCACGACTATAATATAAATTAATTAACAGGTAGCACTTTTGCTTTTGGTGATACATCTTGTGTTAATCTTTTATAGTACCTAATTGAAGTATGAGGTCAATGCTTATGTTCTAATCCAAACTATCATGATTTATATCATGATCGCTATGTCATGATTTTAATGTAATACATGTAATACATCGGGAAAAATGAAATAGGGAATGAAGAAGGGAAATTTGAAGCGATTCAGGTGTGGCTCAATATATCAGTTGGAAGAGTATTCTCCCTGTAAGGGTAAGGTCGTGGGTTCAAGTCCCACTTGAGCATTTCATTTTTCCCGATGTATTCGAATTTCAAAGTTAGCATAATTAATGCTATAAAAATTAATTCAAACTAATTTTATCATCTATGAATTGAAAATATCCATACTAATATTATAAATGCGAAAGTAACTGTGTCTGTCTGTATGTTACGCTTTCACGCCTAAACCACTGAACGGATTTTGATGAAATTTGGTATAGGGGTAGATTAGACCATGAGAAAGGATATATGTTTGGTCGCGATAGCCTATATCCACGCGGGTGGAGCCGCGGGCAAAAACTAGTCTTCTTTATAGAAATAATTCTGATCTGGGAGAGATTTCAACCCACAGGATGCATTCGCCGTTCCTTTTCTTGTGCTTTATTCGGCCTTTTACGACAGCGACTGTTGTCTGACCTACCAAATCTGACAAGAAAACCTGTGCCTCGTCCTGCGAAACTAATAATCTTGAAGAACTTGTGGGGGCCCACAAAGGTCTTGAAGGGCACATTTACAAGAATATTCCTATGTAAAAAATCGTAAATATTACACAATCTAAATCATCTTAGCGTTTCTTATAGACAAAAAATCTAGCTAGAAAAAACAATAATGGTAACAGTAGAATTAAATAATTTAGTTTGAAATGTGCAATAGCTACCACTCAGCGTAATAGTACTTGAAGGTCAAATTACAATAATGGCAATGTAACAGGACCAATTATTATCTAAACTAGTTACGATATAGTCGAGGAGTTATCTTGTTTACACTTGGTAAGCAGTTATGTTTATAATAGAAGCTATATCTACAACTTTATCTGCCTTAAGAAGTTTTAAGTAAGATAAAGATCTATTTTTAAAGCTAATTTATGTATTTTAAAGTTAATTATTCATGGTTTTCTAAGCTTTAGAGCTGGATTCAAAATTCAAACTTCGTTCGAATTAGAGCTGAAGAATTATTTATGTCATTGGTGTAGCCAGACAGCAGCGTAGCGTCCACCGCGAACCATGAAGTTCTGTAATTTTTTCCTTGTCTTATTATGTGGGTATATTGTTTTTCTTTTTCAATATTTCTATCCATATATAGTATATAAACATAGGTCTATCTTATTATCGTTAGTTCTACTTAACCTAAGTTGACCACCGTTTCCTAGACGCTAGTAGAGAAGAAACGGGGACAAACTCCACTGCGGCATTTTTCCAAACGTGATGTACGATGGAGATCTGAAATATTTTATCAAAACAAGTGTAAACGTGCGCTTTTATCTACTATTTTCTTTTGAATAGAATACTCAATAGAGTCCGTATATATCAGAGTGAGGTATTACTTGGGACTTAAACTGATCATGTATTACGTGATAAGCTTATAGATTTGATATTTACTGCAGTACAACCTATTGCAAAAGTGACATGAATACGTTACATAAGTACTAGTTAAACATGATAACTATAATTTGAAAGATTCTCACGCTTCGGTTTTATAGATATTACAGCTAGTTTACGGTTAAGTACGACGTCCAAAGTTCGATTCCGGGTTGGGAAATTTGATATTCTGAGTACTTAGTACCTCGTACGTACAGTCAACTACAAAAGTAGCTTAATAAATTTTAATTTATTGAACACTGTGGCCCCTAAACCTTACATAAAATTGTGAAAAAAAAAACATTGAATATGTAAATTAAGTTTGTCTTCTGGGAATCATAACACCACATTTACTATAGACAGATGCATTCCAATATAAAAAAAAGATTTGTAAAATATTTTAGTGTTAATCAACTTATGGCGCGTTGACTGTACAAGTACAAATAGCTAGCGCGCAAGTTGAATATTATGAGCATATAAGTTTCAAGTAGCATGTATTAGCCTATGACAAAGTGTCCAAATGACGGCAATAGGCTCAACCTATAACGTGAAACCAAAAAACGTAGTTGGTGGAATTTCGGTGTTTATACACCTCTGCCTACCCCATCGGGGCAGCGCGATATGCATGTAGGATTATAATAATAATGTTGAATAAGACACTTTATACTTTTCCACTATATTTTATTTTTCACCAGACCGGTTTCATCTCTCGTCATTCTCATATCATACCTTTGAGAATGCCGTAAGGCGAAACCGGCCAGGTGAAAAAATAAAATATAGTGAAAAAGTACAAAGTGTCTTACTCAATATGTGTAGCAGATTCCACCAAGTGCCATCAATCAATAGTGTAATAATATTGATTTACATGTAATAACGGTATTTTTTTGTTACAGGTAAATTACTAATCGGCATACCTACGTAGTTATGAATCTTAATGACAGGTAAGGATATCTTCTCCGGATGCAACAAGGGCTCATTTGTGTCCAAAAGGCGTGAACGACACAGCTGTTCCGGTAACCGGTATTTATAACGAAATCTGACCGGATACTATGACGTAAAATTATGGGTACTTCATGAAACAGTGAAACATAAGTGTACTGAAAAACACCGACCCGAATTCCAAATCAGGATTATATTTTCACTTCACTGTTGCAAATAAATATATTATTATCTAAAATAACGCATATTTAAGAGGACTCCTAGCTAGCGAATAATCCTGAACCTGTCATTTGAACGCCACTATTGCCGTCGCCCCCGTCTCCTCCTGTCCCCGTAGAGTGCGATTAAGATAGCCGCAGCTCAGACCGATTTTATCACAATTTTTTTGGGCAAAATCGAGGTATCGTATTTCCCGTTTTTTTTCAGCGAAAACTACGCCGATTTAAATATTTTTGACACCGTTTTATTAGGAAATAGCGTGTTCCTGTTATTTTTTACAACATTAAACCCTTTTCGAATTTGTCTGGTAGTCCTCCAAACATGCCGGTAAGAATTAGTCATTTTTTAACATCTTTAGACGATCATATTTTCTTATTTTATTGACTGCCGACAAAAATAAAATAACAGGGACATGCGTACAGAAGATCTTGATTTTATAGAAACAAAAATATTGTTCTAGAAGCAATATTCTGGGAGGAAAAAGGGGAGAACGGTACTATGGAGAAACAGTTGCTAGGAAGTCCTCTTAATATGAAAGTTAAGTAACCGAATTGTGTGACAGGTTACTAGCTTAACAATGACTAACTTATGTTCATCTCAGTTTTTAATAACTATAGCTTTCAAAATATCCTAGACGAATTTTGATTTTAATGTAATATATATGCTAAGTTATGATTTGTTTGGCAGTTGGCATATAATATCAATATCTAGGTTTTAGCATTTCAAATTGATCTAGGACGATAGATTTTATATTATAATTTTATAGTCCTAATTTAAAATTATGATTTATTTGTCAAATAGGTATACCTAGATAATATTTGGGTTCTTAATTTTGCTTTTTAGCTAAATATTTCTTTAAACTTCTATCACAAATTAGATAATAGTTACTAAATGTGTAGATAATCGAATTTAAATCACTCAGTTTGAATCGCAGCGTAACTGAATTGGCCATGATATTTGCACAGTTCGTAAGAAAGTTGGTAGATAGCTCCACCGTCGCCCTTACAGACGGATATAAAGAGAAGGGAAATTTGAAGTGATTCAGGCATGGCTCAATAGCTCAATTGGAAGAGCATTCCCCCTGTAAGGGAAAGGCCTTGGGCTCAAGTCCCGCTTGAGCGCTTCTTTTTCCCGATGTATTTCGAATTTAAAAGTTAGCATAAGTAATAAATGCTATGCATTGAAAGCCTTTATACTAAAAACTGCTCACACGGGGAACTCAGAGTGCATGAACAAAAATAAATATGTCAATAGGTCAACTGTTTAAAAAACCATTTAAAAGCATAAAACGAATAACAAAATATGCATAGTTCGGAATAATAATTATGCAAAATAAGATGCGTAAAATAAATTTAAATCTCATGAACTGTATATTGACCTCTGAATCCGTTGGCAACAGACGTGTAGCTCCTCAAAAGGTCAAACTCACAACGATTACCGTTTAAGATGACAGGTCTTGCGTGTTTTTAATTAAAAATAAGTCAAGGGAAAGAGCCAGAAATGTAGGTGAGAGCCAGGAAAGAGCCAGATATGAGTGTTCAGTAACAGAAAAAAAGATGTTTGTAAGATGACGTATTGCACCACCTAATTGGCACAAGTGCAGGCAGATTAAGTATAACTAGTACAAGTGCATGCAGATTAAGCATCAATTTCACTAATGATAGGAACTTTAATATTTAAATTTCATTTATTTAATTCCACAATAATTATTGGGATAGGTTTTTTTACCGTGAGGGAACATCCTTCATGGATGTTATGCCGGAGTCCTACCGACTAAAAACCCTCACGGTAGCGCCCAGCAGCCTATGGTTTGGAGGCCCGGGTAATCCCTCGGCAGGATGTCCCAGGACTCCCATCAGACCTACGGCTACAGTTGTGGCCTCGCGGTGATTCGGGTGCTACCCCGCGTCTATGGGGAGGTTTTCGGGTGTCATCTCGCTTCTTAGGGGGATAGGTTTTTTTTATCGTGCGATAAATCCCCCGGAGCCGGTGGAGGTGGTTATGTCGGACTCGAACCAACTAAAACGCACGCCGTCTTGGGTCCTTGTTTGCTGGAGGTGAGATTGCCAAAGCATATCTCTCGCACCCCGGCAGACCCAGGACCATCTCTTTCGAGATGGCCCCCTTCGGGTTGTGGGGACCACAGGGTTAATCGTAAGACTAGTGATGGTAATAAATAGTGATCATCTTGGAAAAAATCGAAATAATCATTGTATTAACACATAATAATATCAAATCATCTACCAGGTAGTCAGAAGAACTAATACGAATAACGAAAAAATAATAGACACAAATTAATATTCTAGGACCCAAAGTAAGAATAGCTCATCTAGCATATGGTATTCTACTATTTTACATAACACATATTATACAATAGAAACATCCGTAAAAGCTAATACACATAATAATGCATACAAATATTTACACTGGACAGGAATCCAACCCACAACCTCCGACGTAGCAGTCGAATGCTCTACCACAACGACACAGAGGTCGTCAATCATCACTTCAATAAATATAGACAATAATTAAAAACATGTACTCACGAATCCTAATTACAAATACAATATTGAACGGTAATTGTATGACCACGAATTGTACAGCCTCGAGTAATAGAAAGGAGTTGGTCATCTTCACAAATAGAGCAAGGACTGATGTGTTCAGATTACCAGTTAACCACAGAGATGGTCCGACAGGTTAGATCCAGGTATCATAAGTCCGTGACCTGGATACGTGTGCTTGGTCCGTTTCTCAAACACTTTTGTAAGTATATTCAACATGCAAATCTTTGGTACGCATCGCAATGCCCCTTTCAAATATAATTGTGTTTAGTCCGAGAGCCTTTAAGTGCTAATAACAACTTTAAGGTCCGCATCATAGAATGATACACGTGAGCAAATCTCCACTTCAGAACACTTGTAAGTACAGATTATATTTTAATTTTGCTTATGTAATACGGGTTTGATTCCCGCCCTTATAAATATTTGTATGTATAAAAATGTCTATTTGCATTGAGCTGAATGTTGGTCCGTGTTGGAGAAAGAATACTAGTATCACCATTCCACCTCATCTGAAAGGTGTCGTAAGAGGCGACAAACGTAAAAATACACAAACGATATCACAGCGAGATAAGGAAAACCCTGTACCAATCTGGCCAGCGTGGAAACAGTAGGCCCAAGCCTCCCAACATGTGATGCGAGCGAGGACACAGAGCTGCACACGCTGACTGAGTGCCCGGCGTGGGACACGCCGAGGCGGGTCCTAGTGGCGGCTCTGGGGGTGGGAGTCCTCACACTCGCCACGTTGCTCACAGCGATGGTACGATGCGCGAACGCTTGGGGTGCGGCCGCCTCCTTCTGCGAGCAAGTAATGCTCGAGAAGGAGGCGGCCGGTCGGGTCCGGACTAGACTCCGGGCCCGGGAAGCCCGCGTAGAGCGAAGGCGAACCGACGTCGGAGGTCGCAGAACGACCTCCGTCCTCCATGAGCGCTGGCCTAGTGGTGACCGCAATAAAAATGCGCCTCCCCGTAACCGGGGCTAGATGGGGACTCTGTGGTCCCCACAACCCGAAGGGGTCTCGAAAGAGATGGTCCTGGGTGTGCCGGGGTGCGAGAGATATGCTTTTGGCAATCTCACCTCCGGCAACCAAGGACCCAAGACGGCGTGCGTTTTAGTCGGTTCGAGTCCGACATAACCACCTCCACCGGCTCCGTGGGGGTAGTATCCGTGGGGATTTATCGCACGATAAAAAAAAAGCCTCCCAACATTGAGAGAGACCTATGTCCAGCAGTGGACTGCAAAAGGCTAATAGAACTCGGAGAGTGGGTACGTTAAGCCGTCGGTTGTCATACGAACAACTATGGCAATCGTAACGGATAGTTGAGGATCTAAAAATTCCGAAAATTGAGCTATTTACCAAAACGATATCATCAATTAGTTGTGGAGATCAGATCACAGTCACGTTATGGAAAATATCGTACTGCAAACACGTCCCAGTTAGTCTGGAAAATGCGGACCCTGGACTCTTAAGGGCAAAGCCTCAGATGTCATGCCACTGGGGTTGACACAAAGCGGATAATGCTGCGGCCTGTCGCATGCAGTTGGATTTGTGTAAGTGCGTTGTGCCTTAGCCTAAAGTGTGATGGGTCACAAGCGAATTGAAAGTGCAACATGAGTTACATAAAAAATATTATCTATCGATACAAAGATTGATGAGCTGCTGAACTACGGTTGAAAAGGTTATGTGAATGGTTTTAGTGAATGTTACATATTGAGATACTTATCATTGGTAGTTATTTGAAAGGATTATGTTAGTTAAACTGAATTATCTAGATACTAGATACTTACCTATTAAACGATATATTCTTGTATAAAGTATTTCAGAAACTTCTCTAACGATTTGGATGTTAATTTTTAATCCTATAAATTATGCTTTTGAAACAAAAACTACGAGAGGTGTCGAAAATCAAAAAAATCTAAAGGCGTTATATACATACCTGACTAGGTATTTGAATAACGCCTGGGAACTTCCCGACTGAGAAGATGGTGAAAACGGATCTGACTGAAATTTCGTAGTCTGGAATAACATAAACATAGGCTTTTTATCACGGAAACACATTCCCATGAGTAGCGGGAACGAGATCAAAATCGCGGGCTGCATCTAGTATTATGTTTTCTGTGACCTAGTAAAGAAATAAAACTATTCAAACAGAAGATCTTAGAAGCATTGAGGTAGCTTCATTTGTCTATTATGATAAAAACTTATGATATTCTATCATATTACGTGATATATGCTGATACTCATTTTATTTAAATATTGTTTTCGTTTCTGATTTCAATAATTTCCGAACATGATTCAAAAAACGAAGTTGAATTTCGAAATCTGTTAAATCATTTTGACTTAATCGTGTTAATGGCGGTTATGAATAATTTAATTAATGTTAAAATGTTATAAATTCACAATTCATTTAATATTTTCATGAAACACATTGTAGTTTAGGTTATAGGTATATAATTAAATTTGTAAGTACGGTACGGTGTTTTACGTTAATATTACAGTATAAGTACATAAAATTGAAAAACATTACAAAATACAATTTAATAACTATAAATAAGGATTAATTAGCACGTTTACTTCTGATATAATAATGATTTGCCGTAAAAATATTACTGTTTATTTTCTTAAAATAAGTAGGTTATTATAATTATTTAAAAAATACAAACATATTGTGGCCGTGACACAAGTTATGTATGTTATGTTTTTATGTTTACAAATACTTTATAATGTCTACAATGCGATAAAGGTTGCGTGAGGTATTATGCGTAACAGGGTTGTTACTTTTTTTTTTAGTTTTATCTATATCAAGTGCGGTAGCCTAGTGGTATGGGTAATGGACTGCTGAGACGAGGTCTCGGGTTCGATCCCAGGTTTACCATGGCACACACCAATGACTTATCGATGCTTTTCGAAGTTATGTGTGTATTTATCGCAGGTTTATAACTGCCCGGTTAATGGCAATAGGCTCGCCACCTATTACATTGGGACCTAAACATAAACTGGCGAAATGTGGGTGCTAGCACCTCTGCCTACCCCTTCGGGGAATACAGGCGTGAGTTTATGTTAATGTTATGCTATATCAAGTGAGTTGACAATAAAAATTAAGTTAAATGGGAAGGTGCAAATTCGCACGCGCTCAACATTTGTCGAAGAACCCATATCTTAACGTAACATGATCAGGAAGGTATCAGCCATGTTACCTACTAGCTGTGCTTAGTTTGAGTCTAGATTGTTCTATGTAAAAATGTTCTAGACCTTGAATATATATTTTATTGGCAAATATGATACTCTGCTAGAATTTCAAAGTTACTCTTAGTTGATTTCTTACCCATCTCAGCATCGCACGGGAGATTATGAAATAAAATCCTACCTAAAACCAATTGCAGCATCACTTATCGGACCCAGTTAAGAATATGAGTCCCCTATTGACACATTTAAAATGCAGTTTAAATGACTTTGAATAAAAAATAACAAATTAATTGTTATCACAGGAAAACAGCTCTAGATACATATTACCAAAAACCAATATGAATTAATCAACTCTATTGTCTTTTATCGACTGTCTTATTCGATGTCTTATATCAATAGACTCAATATCTACACTAATCTGTCACCATTTAAACTTATTGCATCTGATATCCTTTTGATTGAATCGATTATTTTATCGACCGAAATAAATCGATCTTGAATCGATTGTGCCCGGAGTCCGAGTCGTGACTCGTGACCTGTTCGTACTCATTCGTGTGTATGATATGTACAGAAAGTGAATGTAAAAATTTATGTCTGCGTCCTTTTATGTATGATAGATGATTTGATGAAATTCTATAATTACAGGTTTATATTACTATGTAATAAGTATTAAATTAATCTCACGAATTCATTTGGTAACGAAATATAAAAAATATGTTGCCCTTAATATAGTTGAGAATTCAATACGTCTGATGTAACATCTTCAAAGATATACCATCCAATTAAATTTTGTTTATTTGGTAACATTATTTTCAAATTATTTAGAAATATCGATTGTGTGTTTAATTATAATAAGTCTATTGTAAACTTATTATATATCGATGGCATATGTGTAATAATAATGATACACATTATATCGGTATATATTATGTATACAGGCGGTTTTAAATTATTTTGTATGAATATCATTAAGATAATCTAGCTTATGTGGGACACATAAACTTTTCGCGCCTTTTACCGGCTATTGCAGCATTATTAATAAACGATTCCTGTGTCGCAGTCTTTACAAACAATTAAAACTTCATTGAATAACTTCTAAGTATTCACAATTATTATTATTTCAGGCAGAGAAATATATGGTTTTATATTTGCGGACCGTCTGGCAGGGTGGTTACGTCGGACTTAAACCGTCTTAAACCGCATGCTAACTCAGGTCTTCAGAAGCTTTATGCTGCTGTACACACCCCGCGAGCTTGCCCATAAAGCACTCCTCTCTCATCCGGGCTGATCCAAGGCCAAGATCCTTTTTTATCTTTTTCATATTGATTCAAATTAAATTAACAGAACCAAAGATCACAGTAACAAAGTAAGAACATAATTACTATAAAAGCGTGCTCGATTTAAGTTCTCATCGTTGTGTGCGTCACACGAACGAACAAATACAGACATGTAGAAATACGGGCTGCGAGCTTTACCGATTCATAGTGGATTTATTATTCATACTGTACCACTGGTCAGTTGCACATGATTAGATCAATTTCAAAATCTTTTTTGATCCTTCCTTATTTGGTTGCCTGTATTTTTATTTGTATTCTGAGCTAGTAATTTGCTTTTGATCAAAACTCAACTCTCGGCTAATGCAGTTAGTGTTGCAAAATCCTTGCTAACGTAATTATGAATGTCTGTTACTTACTATTACTTTGCTTATATTTTTTACAAGCTACTGACAGATTGCGCCAATTGTAATAATATAACGGCTAAGTTGCACATCTTCAGTAATTTTAATTTAAAGTGTGGATTATGATGGCCATTATAGGAATCAAAGATTTATGTTTGAACGACAGGCGTTGCAGTTGTGTATAATTGAAGCTACTAATTTGGATTACTTGTTAAGGTCAGTTGTTGAAGACTTGAGGTGGTAATTTATGATTGTGCATGTATCATCATAATAAAGTGATGTAAATGTATCATCATAGTGAAGTGATGTGCATATATCTAACTCGTATGATATTTTTGTGTGACGACACTGAGATTGAGTCGGTGTTGTCTTTATACCACCTTGTCGCGGGAAGAAAAATCCCCACGGATACCAACCCCACGGAGCCGGTGGAGGCGGTTATGTCGGACTCGAACCGACTAAAACGCACGCCGTCTTGGGTCCATGGTTGCCGGAGGTGAGATTGCCGGAATGCTTCCGGCAATCTCACCTTCGCACCCCGGCAGACCCAGGACCAACTCGTTCGAGATGGTCCACTTCGGGTTGTGGGGACCGGTGTCTCGAGCATTACTTGCTCGCAGAAGCAGGCAGCCGCGCCAGCCTCGGGGGAGCCTTGTTCTAATGTGACTTTCAGTCTGTCTGCGAACCTTGATATTTTCTATCTTGCTACTGCTATCTGACCTCTACAACCCACTGGCAATATCGAAGTTATGTAGTTGTAGATAGACCAAGTTGTCGAAGTTCTACTATCTCCATCTACTCGTAACGAATGCCACATTGAATTGTTATTTCGGCAGCAGGCTCAGGCTTGGTAGATTGATATCGTTTTTATGTACCTAGAAACGTGACAGTTGGAACCATTCACGATGGTTGTAAATCAAAAAGTAATGGATACAAGTCCTTAACGTCATAAAAGAAGGTTAGCAACTAACATTTGATGATATTTTTACTGTACTGTAATAAAAACATACATGTCAATAAGCAATTTACAAATTATTCATAGGGCTACCTTTCAAACCGGCAGTGGTCCATTTGCTAAACATATTTTTTTGCTTTTGACGTTATTTAAGTTCCGTTTTAATGATCTTTACAAAATAAAGGCTTTTTAAATTTGAATCTAGAATATCTCGATGCGTGCTTTTAGAGTTCGACTTCGGTAGTGTCAAAGTTTCGAACTTTACTATTGTAAATGTCGCAAAATTGATCTTTCTTTTTATTCATTTTATCGTATCCCATACATTTGGTAACAAGCATGCAAGGTAAAAAGCGTGTTTTAATTATAATTACTATTTATAAATAACCATTAGCCGATAATTTATTATTGTGACCTCGCAGTTATCTAGTGCTCAAATTTGATTTCTTTATTCACATTTTTTATTATTCTAATATCGCCTTTCAATTTGAAAATAAGTGTTAATTAGGAATGTTGAAACGTAAGTGCAATATAATATGATAATGATGAAACAATATCTCACAAAGTGCTTTGAAATAATTTATCATCTAACTTCATTAAAGATTAAGAAAGAAAATAATAATAAAAGTGCATAATCATTAAGATGTCGAATGAGGCTTGTATTTTAAAGTGTATGTAATTGGATCGCGAATATTTTAAATATAAAAGCTATGTTATTAGGTCATATCCGTAAATTATATGAAAGTATTATGTTAGACATAGTTTCGTCATTAAAATATTGTTTTGCACTTATGTTTCAAAATGCTTAATTAACTAATTTTCAAATTGAAAGGCGATATTATATTATGAATTTAAAAACAGAATACTACTGTACTGTGACGAATACCCATATATTCTATGCTAATACATTGGGAAAGTGTCCTCTTAAACTTACATTATAACCATAGGTCGGAATTAGGTAGTTACTTATGTACTTGCATCGAAATGTTGATATTAATGTTTGTCTTCCCGGGTTTTCTGATGAAAAAACTTAGGTGGCCAACAACATTACAAAGAAATATTACAATTATTTTCCTTGCAATTTGTTTACTTATTGTATTTCATTATATTGGTAAGTGAAGATCATAATAAGAATTAGGTGTAAAAGCCATTTTGGATCATATTACTTAGTCGAAAAAAATATTTAAATGCATTTCTGCATAGTTACGACCATGGTACATTTCAAAGAATAACAATAATTTTATCAGTTAATAAATCACGGTCATCTTCTGCTCTTTAATTTATTAATTTCGAGATTCGAGGTACGAGTATATCCACATTGCATGAAATCAGTGTAAGTACATAAATAACTCTACCTAATTCCGACCTATCCTTATGACACAAGACACAAGTCTCGGGATCTACACTGAGTAGGTATGTCTCCCAGACACACGCACACGATGGACTCAGCAGCATCCGCACGGTGAATCCATGGAATGCTAAGATATTTGTCTCTTTAGATATTTTCTTTTTCTATTCATCCTAAAGGTTGCCTGTAAGAGTTCGGTTTTAGCTATATGATCATCTAGTATCTTCTGCGGTATTATAATCTGCGGTAGCCTAGTGGTATGAGTAATGGACTGCTGAGACAAGTTCTCGGGTTCGATCCCAGGTTTACCATGGCACACACCAATGACTTTTCGATGCTTTTCGAAATTATGTGTGTATTTATCGCAGGTTTATAAGTGCCCGGTTAATGGCAATAGGCTCGCCACCTATTACATTGGGACCTAAACATAAACTGGCGAAATGTGGGTGCTAGCACTTCTGCCTACCCCTTCGGGTAATACAGGCGTGAGTTTATGTTATATGTTATATCATCTAGTATGCATCTGTCTAGCCATCTAAAAGCAAATAGTGAACAAAAAAAGCTGTTTCACAATGACTGCTACTCTGAGGTCCTGTTTAGTGACTCATGTCTCGTAAATTTATGTCTATCCAAAACTTATATTGATATTTGGTGGTAATGTATATGGGAAATTATGTGGGAAGGTTGTTTCTTGTAGTTCCAAATATAATTATTACTCAGAGGTCATTTTTTATGTCTATTAGAATATCTACCTAATTTTTGATCTAACATTTGTGATCAAGCGGAGTCCTGTAATGATGTTTGACATAAGTCGCCACGTAATTGGTCTCTAATTTTCTAATCTTACGATCTTGATACTTGATAATCATCCTCCAGACACTTCGCGCTCAGTTGCAGTGGTAGTTGTCCGCTTAAGCACACTGTTGAAATGGGTTTTCCAGTCTAACAACGAATGCCAAAGTAACTAAAACTAAGAAAGTTTTGCTATAACTATAACAGTTAGGGTAGGTACCTAACTGACTTCACTACTCCGTCTCAAAAATACATCCTGTATATCTTTACTAAAGTGACATCTACACGTCCTATTTACGGTAACATCTTGTTACATCAGACGAGATAACGTTACGGCGACGTGTAATGGAACGAAACGTGTGGTTGATATACTATGTCTAGTATAGTTCCGGCTACGATATAGGTAGTCTAGTAACATAGTCTTGAATCTATCTTTATGTAAAATATCAAAGTTCGGTCTTAGTAGTTAAACTGAAAACCGACTGCAACAAAGTTTGGAAAAGACTCGCTTTGGTAATGGAAATATAACATATCCACTTGAAAACAAAATACGTTTTGATACGTCAAAATATATCAAATTTATCACAAACATAAACTCCATGAAAAGTTATCCAATACGCTAAAATTTTAAACCAGACATTGGATGATTCAGAAAATTATATGGACACCATAAACGGTTTGTCTAATATAACTAACTAATAGTTTAAAAAACCATATTATAAATATTCATCTGCAAAACCATATTTGAAAATGTCAAGGAGTTATTGTCTCATCTTTTAATAAGTAATATCTAGTATCTAGGTAAAAAACGATCACATATAGCGTGTTTTGTTGTAATTCTCAAATTGTATTAAGTAATATCATCTAGGTAATTTTAGTAGTGATGCATTTCAAGCATTGATTGCACATTTCAAAATCTTCTAATATGTTAATTGATGACTGCGCTTTCAAAATGAAACTTTTATGAAATACTAGCTGTCCCGGCGAACTTCGTACCGCCAATTTTTTAGATCCCGTTCCCGCTGCACCATTTAGGGGGATGAAAAATAGATGTTGGCCGATTCTCAGACCTACTCAATATGCTCACAAAATTTCATGAGAATCGGTCAAGCCGTTTCGGGAGGAGTATGGCAACGAAAACTGTGACACGAGAATTTTATATATAAAATTTTAACTAAAAAGAAAAACAATAATTGATGCATAAAATAAATTTGTGTTTCTATACCTAATCATAAAAAAAATTCTAGAAATTAATTCAAATTCAGACTTGTTTCGAAAGGTAATTTTGTTGATTGAAGTTTAGAGACTGAAAGGGTGTCAAAATAGTAAATGAGACTGAATCAAAAAGTCAATTTCCCCAAAACGTAGTTAACGCACTTTGCAGCTAATGCTTACGTTATGAACTATTATTGCACCATCCCATTTCAAATCTCTGTCTTACAATATTTAACTTTAAGCGCTACATTGCTGAAATATATAACACTGTAAGTGACAATAGCTTTCAAGACGATGTAACGGATCTAGGCTAACATACAACTTCACCCAACAAAGCAAGAAGTAATGGCTAAATTTGCGTTGCTGGTATAACAATAAAAGTAACCGTGGGCGTAATTTCAAATCTGTAACACTATGCACTTGTAACGTTGTATCCTACGCATGCGATTAGCCCAGTTTTAGTGACAAAAGGATGTGTGATGTAAAACTTTTCGTTAGTTATTTTGAAGTTTGTCTGTAGATTGAAGATGACGCGCACGACACAAATGAAGCACAAGTTTATTATAAAATTATGCAAGCTAATCTCAAAGGATTTTGTTGCAGCTATTATGCTATTACGTTTTTAATTATAAATAAGAATTGTACTTTCCAGATGCAGGTACCACTGCCAGAATATCTTTATCCTCTGTTGTGTTGTCTTATATATATAGGAAATACAGGACAATAGTGTAGGGTCTGATGTGTCGAAGTGAATAAATTTATGTTGAGCCAAATTGTTGATTAATCACTAACTCATTTTTGAATCACTCCATGGTCCCATGTCTTGCAATTAGTTATTTAGCGGGTTTGAATGACTCGCGATTGCACGAGAAGCCAACAAAGTTGTAACAAAAACTGCAAGTAGGTACCAGCTGTTCAGAATAAAATTTGTGTCAAGGTTTGGGATGAGGCGGGAATAATTTTTTATTTCGAATTTGAGTGAGTTAATAAATTTTGGGCCCTATTTGTATAGGCATAGTACGCCTTTTTATCACGTCACCTGTAAGCTATAAAAGGTAGTGTTTGGGTTGTAATTTTTTTGTGATATACACAAACACACAAAAGTCACTGAACAAAGGTGGTCTTCAAATTGAACCATCAATTATTTACGACCGACTTTGTTAGCTTTTAGAATGATGACTATTTAGTCTTCACTCACAGTTAACTCTCCAGTTTCAGTCAATCTGACGAGCCAATAAAAAAGAAACATAAAAAGATGCTTATTCACATAATTAATGGGTAATCTCTCAACAATGAATAGGATGTGGCCACCGCAAAATATGATTGACTAAATGCAATACCAATCGTCAGGAAATACCAAGAGATTCTCACATTTTGTTCTCAGATAATGGCCCAATCAGCTTCCGAAGATAATCAAACGTTGCAGGTGAAACGTCGGTGCTGAATGCATCGATTGATTGCAACACCTATGCATACGTCTTGTACCAATGCCAAAGAACAATAACTAAACGCATTGTATAGTTTACAAAAGATGCTTCGACCCAGATTTTAAGTATATCCTTACGAAAGTATGGCCAATCTGAATTTAGTACGCGTGTGTTTAGCCGTCGAAGATGAGGAATGATCTCGAAATGCGTGAAATTGTGTAATTGGGGTTACATAACTTTTGAGTAATGTTTTGTATGTTTTTTTTCTTTTTAAACAACTGAAATTACTAATACGACCTCTAACTACTCCAGCTAAGCTAAATTGTTTGTGCTAGGAGTGGGTTCACGTCGGTGGTGCAATGGCCAGGGTTCGAATCTGGGACCTCTCGATCGTTAGACTCATTAACCACTAAGCTACCGCTTCACATGTTTACAATGTTTACATGGAAGAAATAAAAGTAATAATATAAGTTGAAGAGGCGGACTTAGGTAGTTTGGAGCCCTTACCTTTAGGATCCAAGCCATTTATAGGCAAATACCAGTCGGTGCATCTACTGAAGAATGAATGAGGCACTGGCGCAGGATTTAATCTTGGAGATGGGTGGTCACCCCTGTCGCCCCCGGAAAACATAACATATAAATCAAAAGAAAAGTGAGAAGTTTTCTCCAGCTCGAATAAATGGAACGCTTTAGCTACAAGCGTTATAAATAATAAAAAAAACAGTACATTTTATAACCATCCATCGAGGAGCAGTCGAATTGATGGACTGTATAAGAGTTACTGACGTCATCACTTGTCAATGTCAAATCTGTTTCTAAGTAGTGACTTAGAAACAGATTATTTTTGCATAAAGATTTATACGGCGTTCCTTTCTGACATAAATTACAATACCTCACGTAGATACCTTTCTTTACGGTAGGAACAAAAAGATACGTGGTCATGATCACTAGATCTCTATCTCGTAAAGTCACGGATCTCATGTCACGGCAGTTAGAAACACTATCGCTGTAAGCCCCCATTCACATATAGGATGAAGAATCTAACACAGTTAGTAGAGCTAAAATGATACTATCGAGACATCTGCTACTACGCTCTGAATGTTAATAAGACTGTCGTGAAGTTTTTTAACTGGATTATATTGACGCAGTAATAATTATTTTAGCTTTTTTTTTAGTAAGTGGAAGTTTTTATCGCGTGAAGTCCCGAACTTGCATAAAATAACAATATTTTAGCTTTCTTCCCGGTTACATCCAAGGCATTTAGAGTACGGGCCCGCATATTTATTTTCCATTTTCCCCTCCCCACCTCGAGAATTTCTTCCCCTTCACGGGAAATGGGAATTTGTTTCCCTTCACGGGATCACCAGCTGCCCCAGAAATATATCATACAATCACACAATATCACAAATCAAAACATTCTACACAACGCTATCTAGACCCATGGTAAGCTTAATTAGCTTGTGTTACGGAATCTAGAATGCGGATAAACTTAGACACTTTTATACTTAGAAACACCCAGACCAATGCAAATAGCCATATTCATGCATACAAATATTTGCACTGAGTGGGGATCGATCCCGCGCCTCCTCGTGGCAGTCTTATACCGCCACGCCACAGGTTACACCGGCCGTGGTCACAGGCTGACTCTGACGTCAGGCAAATCAAAGGTACGTATGTACCTATACCATGATCGCGATAATTCCCGTTATTATTATTGCATATCATAGAACGCGAGAGTTTAGAAGTTAGTTTATATATAATTATTTATTCAATGTATCTATGTATAGTCTAGTGGGCGGGGTGAGCGGCTAAAGCCGAGGGAGGCAGTAGCAAGGTCCTTTCAATAGTTCATTACGAACCTTGGACTGGACTGACTTGTATCCTTTTATGATGACTGATAACTTGAATCTGTTCGAGTTTATTATAGTTATAAATACCGATAACTAATTGCTATAACGTTTGGAGAATAAAAGCGTCATATAGTGGCGTCTGCGCAGATTATAATATAATATTACATGATGAAGAACTGGAATGCTGTATCCATTCCTTTTTTTTCGAGTGGAAATCCTCCCTGGACCTCCCGTATCCGAGGGTATAGGCCGGAAGTGGAAGGAGCCGGGGGCCGGAGCCGGAAGGGGGGGTTATGTTGGACTCGAACCGACTAAAACCACATGTCGACTGGGGATCGTGGTACTAGGTTGGAGGTGAGGTTGTCTTCGACATATCCCTCGCACCCCGGCTGACCCATGGTCATCCCTTACGTTCTGGCCCTCCTCGGGAAGGGGGACAACAGTGTCCCTGACTCGCCCCGCCGGCTGTATCCGTACATGTGTTTCCGTCTTCTCGTAATCTCGGGATTTAAGTGAAACATGAACATGCATCTTTGGAGACGAATAAGGTAACGACAGGAACAACCATTTTAGGATCGACTGCATCTCACTAAAATAGTAGCCCGTATCTTCTGCTTACCATCCAGCAGGGTTTACTATTATCCGAGTCTGCCTGTTTTTCTGTACAGAAGATTCTCCCTTATTCGATTGCGGATTTTGAAGATTTACAGTTTTAGTGATATGTAAAGACACAGTTTCTTCTAATAATGTCCTTTACAAAAGTATTGCTATAATTTCTAACACTAAGCTCCAAAAATGCAAGTCTCCTTTTAGCTATTTCGGGAATGGAACTAACTTGAGTGACGTCACAAGGTCTAAATTTTAGTTATTGCATCTTTGGTGGGATCTTTTCTTGCCGCAGTGGCTTGTTGTTCACCGGCTAAGGACAACCACTATCTAGTTTAATGTTTGTAATTCCGGGTATTAAGAGGTATATTATTGAACTAAGATAATTATAAGTTTGTTTATTTGCCTCATTTTTTTTTATTTAAAAAAAGAATACAATTGTTTTTAATAAAAAAAATGTTTTTGTTGCATATAGCCCGCACTTATAAAACAACAGCTAGCGGTTACAGAAATTACTCATATTCTCTAATTAGTCTAGTTAAGCTAAATTAATCATGTATATTCATGATATCATCATTACCAACCCGTTTGGCCAACGTGGAAACAGTAGGGCAAAGCCTCCCAATATTGGGAGAGGCCTATGGCCAGCAGTGTATTGCGATAAGCTAATTTGAATCATGTTAGAGTTGGTAGGCCAGCGTAAAAGCCAGAATTTGAACCCGGGACCTCTCGATCGTACAAGTGTGATGGCAAAAGGGTATGGTAACCTTTTAGACTGTGACATGGTATACCCTATTTTCTATCTTCCATTTCCTTTCCTCCTTTCCTCTCTGCACGAATCACATCACGAAACCTAATTGCCATCAAGTAACCATGTGCTTATTTAGTACCTTAGTACAAGAATGCAAGCAGTTTAATTTAAACTTGAGAGAAATTCTTAATTCCCATAGTGTAACTGGTTTACAGAACTTTTTCTCGAAAACAAAAAATCAGGCTACAAATTTGCGTACTTGCCCGGAGGGTTTGCACCGGAAAGCCCCACAGCTGTACACCGGCAAGGCTCTTCAACCTTGAACACTTTTACCGCCACTGCCACAAATTATAAGCTACGATGGGTTTAAAATTACATTTTTAACCCTAGCTTCACCAATTTTTTTCTTGACGGTAACGAACACAGCAAAAAAGAAAAATCCAATACAGTGCAGTCAACACTTTGTATGGGTTGCATGTTTATTGTTGGATGGAGAATAGCCCTATACTCACGGGAATAGACGGGGTGACCATATTCTACTCCACTGGGAACCAATATGACAACCATCATGTTACAAATCAAACTAATCTACGTAAAGTAAAGCCAACGAAGCGAGAGAAAAAAGGTAAACAAAGTTTCAGCAGTTCCAAACATTTATATTTGAAAATTATTACGTATCACTTCAAGCGCATTCCAGACAGGAATGAAATTGCTCATAAGATGGCGGATCTGACAGTTTAGAACCGCTGTGTTGACAGCTTTCCTGTACTACGAAACACGCAACGACAGCTATCGCTCGGCCATTGTCGCGTACGTGAGACATGTGCGGACAAGGACGGAGAAAATAATCGCTAATTATTACAACGTAACTCAGTAATAGTCGCTTTGTTTACCTTTTTTCTCTCGTCTCGTTGGCTTTACTTTAGATTAGTTTGACTATATACAATGTCGAAAGTATGCAATAAATCGGTGCGTACTTTCTATTTAATAAATTTAATATCATATCTTCGCCTTGAGAGATCATTAACTTGAAACCGCTTTCAGCCCATTCCTTAAATACCTATCACCTTACACATATTGAAGAAAGCTAACTGGTTTTGCATGAAAGCAAAAAAGTCCGAATTACTTTAGTTCGAAGTTTAATGAATATAAGTCTATACGTCATTGTATATAGACGATACAATTTATATACTTTTACAATAATACAGCAATATATTTATGTTAAATACCTATTACAAAGAAAAATAATATTTCTCGAATACATCGGGAAAAATGAAATGCTCAAGTGGGACTTGTACCCACGACCCTTCAGATCAGGGGGAATGCTCTTCCAACCGAGCCACCGAGCCACACATGAATCACTTCAAACTTCTCTTTTCTTTATATCCGTCTTTTAAAACTATAAAACGTCATAAACAAATCTGGAGGCAAATCTGGTATTCGATTGGACTATATCAAATACCAGATTGGCTCCTGAAGCTTTCAGGGCTCAAAGACTTGAGACCATTAGGTCTAAGTGTCTCGACCCCATATAATTGAAATACATACACTACTTGTCTGAATGAATAAATCTATTAACATCGTTATTTCCGTTAAGTTCCACTGCTCTACTTCTAAGGGGGAACTATTATGTCTTAATACTAGTGGGTAATGAAATATCATTCATATTAGAGATATGAACAATAACATAACAATCACGTACTAGATATAATTACGATATTGTATTTGTAAATACAAATGTCACGGACTGTGAGTCGGTGAACGAATTAATTTAATGTCATTATTATTGATTTATTTTGAGCATGCTCAATCGCCAGTAATGACAACTTTGTTTTTATTTCAAGTATAGGTTTCTTTGTAGGAGGTGTAATTATACATATATCCTGGCTTCCTGACTCAGCATAATTAAACGCAGACAAAGTCGAAATCATGGTAATTTGCAAGGGAAAGTTTGTCTCTTTAAAGAAACCAGCATGAATTGCCATACTCGTTGATTCATGTGAGTTTGAAAGACTTCTCCAGGATTGTTTAAATGCATATTGGATACGGCAGTTTTATAAATTCTTTCCGTGTGAAACTGGAGCGGGCAGTTAGTTCCGATATTTCGGCTTGATACTACAGTATGTATAGAAAAACACTTGACCGTTCACACTCAACCGATGTTACGTTAGTGCGTCGAGTGTGAACGGTCAAGTGTTTTTCTATACATTTGTCTGTTACTAACTAGTTTAAAATATTCTATCTATTTATATAAAAATCAATTGCTGTTCGTTAGTCTCGCTAAAACTCGAGAACGGCTGAACGGATTTATCTTATCTTGGTCTTGAAAATGTTTGTGGAGGTCTAGGGAAGGTTTAAAAGGTGAGAAAAACTCGAATAATTGACGGGAACCGACATCCACGCGGGCGGAGCCGCGGGCAAAAGCTAGTATAATATACATATCAAGTCTAAACCTTATCTAAGCTAATTAAAAAACCCGTCCCTGACCGCACCTGGTGGAAAAGTGCCCATCAAGTTTCCACGCTCTGGATTGCGAAGGCCAACCTTTGCACCAGGAACGAGCTGAAACGATAGTCTCCTGTTGACTCATTGAGTCTTTGTCCTAATTCTTTCACAAATGCCCTGCTATCCCTGCCCCAACTTCCCAGAATTCCTAGTTTAAATATTCGTATTTGAATAGAGTCTATTTAAAATCTATTCAGCAGCCTTATTTGTACTAATCCGCTTATTTTTTGGCAAGATTAAGAAGAGCAGGTGTTGTTGTACAGATTTAGTTTGTGATTAGGCTTCGCACATTGTTGAGACTTGAATGCAGTCTATTTTTAGAAGTATAAAGTCGTAACTATTGTGTAATTCTTGCGATTGGAATGCCTAGTTTAGACATTCCATAATGAAAGTAAATCTACATTTTATGTACAGTCGAGTAAGAAGATACAGTTGCAATTTTACATACGAATTTTTATGAAAAGGTGCGACCGTATGTTCTTTGTCGACTGTACTTAACTATATTATTGTACCCCATTTTAATTATTCTAATTCATTTGACATACTGTGTAATGTGTCATGGGGGACGAGACCCAAGATCTTTGGTATCTATGGTATACTGGCAGAGAATCCCTACGGCAATAAGTCCGCCTATGTACAACGTGCATAAAGTGTAAATCAATAAATAAATAAATAAATCCTTGGAACCAAGCCCATTTTCTTTGTAGGCCGGTACACCTGTTGATTGACAGATGAAGGTCCGATGTGGGCTTTTCTCTCAAACTTGTGAGGTGAGAGTGTAGTTCTGTAATCTTACAAGCTGTATAAAAATAAAACCAAAAAAGAAACAAGTAGGTAACCCTGAAGTTCTTTCTGAAAAGCTCAGATGTAAACCGAGAAATTCGCTAAGATGTTGATGATGATATACATCATGGACTTGCTTTTGGCCGCGGCTGCGGCCGCGTAGCTATCGGCTATCACAATCAAACAAAGTCTGTGATAATTCAGACTGTCAGCTAACTTCATACCAAAGTTTCTTAAAATCGCTCTAGCTTTTTAGACGCGAAGAAGTAACAAACATACACACTCACATAATTTCGCCTTTATACTAATAATAGGATATTATATTCTTACTAAATGCAATAGGTATATGATCTCTGGATGACGGAACCTACCTTAACATAACATAAAGTTAACTTATAATAAATAGCACTAAAGTGAGATTGAGTAGCAATATCCTAGACTCAGTTCCGCCTATTGTTGCACTTATTAGCTTCCTTTCATTATGTCAAATTTCAATACAATGGTCCATTGCAGTGGCACTAAATGTGGTATAGTATATTATATAAATTGACTTATCCGATTATTATGAAGTTTTACAGTGTTGTAATGGTATTGTTAAATCTGGTGCCTAAAAGCCTAGTGGTATGGGTAATGGACTGCTGAGACGAGGTCTCGGGTTTGATCCCATGCACACACCAATGACTTTTCGATGCTTTTCGAAGTTATGTGTGTATTTATCGCAGGGTTAATGGCAATAGCCTCGCCACCTATTGCATTGGGACCTAAACATAAACTGGCGAAATGTGGGTGCTAGCACCTCTGCCTAACCTTTCGGGGAATACAGGCGTGAGAGTTTATGTTATGTTATATTCTTAGTTTTATGAGTTGTGACACTGCACTACTAAAAGAATAAGAAAAAGAAATAGAAAAACAGGTGCGAGTTGTATTTATGTGGAGTTACGTACAACGAGTAGGTATGTTATCTATCATAATGAAATCGAATACAGAGGGAAATATGATACTTCTTTTAAGTATAACAATTCTATTAACTAAAAACCATAGAATTGCAGTTGAAAAGCTGGTTTTCTCATACCTTTCCAATATTAAAAAAAGTTTGAAACTCTAGTAGTGCAGACAGAAGTAAAAATAGTAGTACCTAGTAGTACCTAGTACCTAGTAGTACCTACTACGTAGTAGTACCTAGTAAATAGTAGTACCTAGTACCTAGTACCTAGTAAATAGTAGTACCTAGTACCTAGTAGTACCTAGTACCTAGATACTTTTAACTTTTTACACATACTGTTTTTACTTTTGGAACTTCCACTTATTAAAACCTTCACACCGGGTGATTTATCTTATAGATCTAAATGAAGTATGAGAACTAACTTGATGGATGATCGCCATTCAGTCTAGATTCGACCAGTCCTTAACAGACTGGCCGTGCAGACTATACGTGACAACACAATAGAGCCTATGAGAAAAGGTATCTGGTACAATATTTGGAAGTAGGTACAATGCAATAGTGACCTTGATGTATTCAATGACAGATTTGTCGCTTGAAATAAAAAGTTAAATAATAAAATATTTTGTGTCATATTTTAGGTATTTATATCTCTACACGGTTCCTAGATGGTACTAAAAAAGTAATTAATGGGTGCGCTTGGTGGAATACTTTAGGTGCGCTTCGTCTGGGTGCGCTTTGTTTGGGTGCGCTTCGTGGGATATTCTATCTCTTCCCACGGATGCAGTACGTTTGAAAGATGCTATGTGTTATTCAAATCTCAATCTCAGTTGCATACAAAGCCCGGTACGAATTCCGGAGTCTGCTCACCTAGACTTTAACATAAAAACATAACATAACATAACATAATAAAATGATTTATTTTAGTTTGCGTGAGCTACTGACGTCTGCCGCCTCAAGAAGACAAAGAAAAGAAAATCAGTTGAATAAATAAGAGAAAAGTTTTCTAAACGAATAATAATATTAATGTAGAAGAACTTCGTGTTTTGAAGGTTATAACATACAGTCACTTAACATACAGAGATGATTAATATTTAATAGGTTTAGATTGATTTCTAAATACAGTAAAAAAACATACTTATACATAAGTCACGAAATAGAACGCTGCAACTCGTTAATTTCATTGAACATCATATTGATCTGTATGTAATAATAATAGTTATTACTATTACCTCACTACGGTTTACCGCGGCCTCGATCACGCGATGAGCGCTTGCGCAATATGTTGTAAGTGTAAAATTGATATATTTTTCAGTAATGTCCATTACTGTTTCTTAGTTAGTACATACTTACAAAAACTGCAATTATTGTTTATTAGCTATTGCCCGTGGCTCTGCCCGCGTGGATGTCTGTTATCACGACCAAACAAAGCTTATGTGTTAATTCAGGGTGTCAGCTAACTCCATACCAAATTTTATTAAAATAGTCCATTCATCCATACTTACAAACTTTCGGGTTTTTATTATTAGTAGGATCACTATACAGCCTGCTTTATTATAACAGTTACAAATGTTTTGAGAACTCGTCTCGTAGGTGTCGTAGAACGTAACTAAGGGATAAGGCTGTTCTCTATTCCACAGTAACCATACAGTCCATGACAAGCCATAAGCTCGTCCCTACTATGTGGGAACGAAAATCATATTTGGCGAAATGTGGGTATTATAATTATTATTATATTTATATACCTTTGCCTTTAATTTACAAACGTGTATGTCATTATGTAGGAAAACCTATTGGGATAAATATGCTGTGTAGTCCCCGCGTTGTAAAATATGTTTTTGGTGGAACCTGGGTGAACATTCAGTACTGGTGAACACACTCTCCACTTAATTATAACTTACGGGAACATGATATTCGGTTTTGAACTTGTCACGCTTAACAATAAAGTCTCCTATAAGCTTTAAGTCTGTGGCTTTACCCTCCTTCTCGAACAGAGCTTATCCATTTACACTTGCAATATCCTGCACCAATTGGGGCGTTGATCTAGCAAACTTTCCTATAAAATATCATGCTTTTCACGTTTTCTTAACATTTTACTAACGGAGGAGTTGTCTACTTCTTTTCCAATTCTAGTTCAGAATAGAAGATGCGCTACGCATCCTGATAAATGACCGCACCAACGAAGCTGACGACGCAGTTAATATACCTCGAAAGTTCTTAAAGTTAACTTACTAATTTATAGCCTAATCACCGAAGATTAATATTACATTAAAATTAGAAGGCAAAATATGAAATGATACATATCAAGCCCAGAAATAATCGCACCCGCTTTGAGTAATATTTAGATTTAACTGGTTCGTGTTGGTCAAGTCTATATAGTTATATAAGTCGGCGCAAACGCACGCGCTCTAATCTAGCTCTGCACGACTGTGGTACAAACTGTAAGCATATTAGTTTACACATTTTGATTAAACCCTTAGGGCACTGCAAGCTCCCGCGATATTTCTACTGTAGGTGTGTCTAGAATTATATAGTATAGGCTCTGGTCGCGAGGGTAATGTTTTACGAGCTCACCTATGTATGTTTAATGAATAGGTGTGGTTTGTATGACGTTATATATAAAAGGTATTCATCCTCCGAGTATCTTAAAATGTTAACAAAAACAATACGGTACACTTTTGGAGCTAAAATTAAAAAAAAAAAAACATTTTTACTCAAAGTTATCGAGTGGGGTCCTGTAGGGTATCAAATTGAAGGGAATTAAAATGCCATTTGTCAGATATGCTTTTTCACGCCCCGTTTAGAGAGTATTGTTTGGAAGAAGGAAGGAAAATAATTTCCGAAAATATATCTAACCGTTTAATCCCAGATGGTAAGTATTTAGATACAGAATGATGATTATTTGGATTTCTTTGGTCCATATTATTGAATGGTACTCAAGTCTGAATCTTGATTTATCTGAGGATTGATTGTAAGTATAGACAATATCGTTAAATCAGTTAATCTACTGTCTGTTTTTTTTATGGATTAGGAAGGCAAACGAGCAGACGGATCGCCTGATGGTAAGCGATCACCGCCGCCCATGGACACCTGCAACACCAGAGGAGTCACAAGAGCGTTGCCTTCCTTTTAAAAGAGAGTACGCTCTTTTCTTGAAGGTTTGAAGGTCCTAATGGTTCGGAAATACCGCTGGTGACGTCCTCAGATAAATCGAGATACAGAACTCTAGAATAAAACGCTTAGAGTTAGTTATTTTATTTACAAACTAACCAATTAAAAGTTAAAAATTGTTATCCTAATTCCCAATCTTATATCTTAAGTGCATAGGTATCGTAAGTGATTGCAAAACGTTCACTTGTTCGCACACATGTCGCACTGAGACTGGTCGAACGTTCAAAGCACTACAATCTCTTAGAGGTGACTCATTGATCTGGTTAAACCCTAGTTGGATAAGCTGAGGTGCTAGCTAAGACTAGTTATCAATTTGTACATTATTAGACTAATTGAAACTATGGGACTCTTTTTCTACTGTTTTAACAGCTGATTTTCAGTTCTTTTTTGGTACAAACAAATCTGTTTATAAAATGTTACATGTTAAAGTCAGCACCAGAAATATGTTGACGTACAAAGTACTCAAAATAATGTTAATTTCGTTTTTTACCCCCTTCCAGTTGATCGATTGTTCTGATATTTAGAACACACTTTTAGTTTGGAAAATAATACCATTTAAATCAATAAAACACTTTGATTTTCTCTTAATACGAGACTTTCAAGATCTATTTGAGACTTCATTGTCAAGATATATAAGACGCTGTCAGTACTCTGTCTTTCAGTTGGTTCGTTCATGTAAATCATGGTAAACTCAACTCTTGAATATGAATAACTTCAGCTAATTTAGATTAACAACTACAGTTGATCTATATCTATTTTTTTATTTTTTTTTAACTTAAGAAAATTCCTTCTTAACATATTAACGACATCGTCATTATCATTTCAAGTTATTCTCAGTTTTATCCCAGGCGTTCACCTCAGAGCTTGGGGTCTGCTTACTACTTGAATTCCTCCTCTTTGGCGCATTAGACTTGACTTGGTTGTGAGACCTGACCTCCCAACGATGAGAAAAGTATTAGCCTTAGACTCGTCCGTTAACTAGCAGGAGGTTTACTTCAAGTCCTAGGGCGAAGTTAGGACCATTACTCCAGATGCTGTTAATCCTAAAATATCCTTCGGTCCTTAGCCACCTCATCAGATACCATTTCACGCCTTGCTTACTTAACCACCATTAGAACCCATTACATTTTTTATCACCGACGTAATAGGTACGTAGTTGCAAACAGGTTCCGATGGAAATAATCAAAGAAGTGGGACAGACGAAAGTAGTGATAACTGGTGATAGCTAATATTGGAGGAAAGAAAGCTGTTTCAATTATCTCACTGAGTTGTTCTTGTTTAATATGCAGTATTCTATCAAAATTGTATCTAGTAATAACACCGATCAGATCGCCTCGTTAGTCTCATGGCATGAGTTTATACGGTACTAGCTTTTGCCAGCGGCTCCGCTCACGTAGATGTCGGTTATCGCAACCAAACACAGCCTATTTCCTTTCTCATGGTCTAATCTACCCCTATACCAAATTTCATCAAAATCGGTTCAGTGGTTTAATCGTGAAAGCGTTACATACAGACTTACGTTAGTTACTTTCGCATTTATAATATTAAGTATGGATTTGATACTCAGATTGGCTACAAATATTACAATGTTCCATTTAGAAATTCACGAACATGATTTTTTAACGCACAACGTTCATTAGTTGGAACCCTATAAAGTCTGACCACCTGGTCTGCCACTTCAAACAATCAATATCCTCTGTGTGTTTGAAAGGTTTGGCGGTAGGCTTCACGAAAAAACATTACCCTCCTTCCTTCGGCAGTCGGGAAAAAATATCGAAGTTCGGCCGTTTGCTAGTAAGACTAATAGCCTAACTGTGATGGAATAAGGCTTCCGAGTCTTATGATATTCTCAGAAAGGGGGAATAAGATTCAAAATGGTTTGTAATATTTTGCCTAAAAAGCTGCAACCTGTCTCTACTCTTTTAGTGGGAATTGACCCTTATTGATCGAATCGATCAATATAAATATTTCTTGAACATTTCACTTAACCTCCTATAAATATAAACGAAAGTGCCAGCTTTTCCTTCCATAACTCACAAACCTTGACATCAGTTATAATATAACTACCACAATATCGGCACATGCGTTGCTACCTCCTATATGTAGGTAGGTACTGTAAGTTTAATTCGGTTGTGTAATAGGGTTTAACGTCCTGTGAGAAAGACCTCGATCGTTGGAAATTTACTTGATTGATTGTTACTGACCGGAGTTGAATGCATAAGTGGACTTATGTGGCAATATATTGGCCACTAACTGCAGTATATTACAGCTATGTTTACAAGAATATTAATCTTGATATAAAATTTATATAAATACTTAGTAATAGCTTAACATTTTGATCAGAATGTGATTATAGAATAGGTGCCCGGAAATTTACAAACGCTGCGCCAGTAGGGGTGGTAATTCGGACTCGAAGTGACAAAAACTGCATTCCGTCTCTGGTCATCAGTTGCCGAGGGTGAGGCAGCCTCTGGCATGTCCCTTACTTTCTCTCGACAGCCCTCGTGGCGTAGCGGTAGTGAACGCGGCCGCTACGCAGGAGGCGTGGGTTCGATCCCCGCTCAGTGCAAATGTTTGTATGCTTATTTAAGAGTATTTGCATTGGTCTGGTCGTCCCTCGGAGAGCACGTTAAGCTCTGGTCCCGGTTGCCATACGAACATGTATGGCAGTCGTTACATGGGAATTGGGTGAAATGGCCCACATAGAAGGGCTGATCACCCGTCGTCCCTAACTCTCCACCTGACCCCTCTGGGCTGTGGCATAACCTATATATGTGGTGTTTTTGGTTGGATTCTTTTCAAGCGCTTATACTCAGTAAAACCTGATGGGCTCTTTGCTGACGTCACACTATTATCCACAACCATATCTAATTAAAATAAATGACCAACTAATTTAGATAAACAACAGACCATACAATAATACACAAGATCTAGTCCTACAATGGCTTTCTAACCTTGCTGTAGGCCACAAATACAATTAACGAACACATACATTAAATGGAGTGTGACAAAATATAAAAAACTGGCAAAGTGCGAGTCGGATTTTCGCACGAAGAGTCGCACATTAACTAGCTTCTCTTAAAGTCACGTTTATTGTATGAGAGCATCTCTTAAATATTCTATTTTTTCAGTATACCTAATTATAACGGCAACGAAAATACACCATCTATAAAAATACAGTCTTACTATTTCGGTTCATGAGATACGGCCGGGGGACAGACGGACATCCATCTCAGTAATGGGGTTCCTTTTTAACACTGTGTGTACGGAACCCTTAAAAGCTTTTAAACAAAGTTAGACGTTATGATTAATCACGCATTAGTGAAAACAAAAGGCGGCGCTTACGCAGAGTTGACTGTTTGATAGTCAAAGTTTATGAATGAATATTAGTAGCAGTAAAAGTTTTCTTTAACGTTCAGGAGTATATACCTACTGCTATTTGACACAGTGAGGTGAAAGCCTTGGTTGTGACCGGCAGCAACACTGAGATGACGACTGTGATGATTTGTCAACATTTATTGAAACAGTTTTTGAACTTAGTACTTGCTATTCGGCGAAAAACAGCATACATCAGTATAGACTACATTTATTTATTAAATACTTTTGATGGCTTTTGATGAAACTTGCTATACATATATTGAATTAACACTTGTACTATTCCTCTGCCTCTGAGAATGTAGTAAAACGAAATCGGTTGGGTTGAAAATATAATAGTTTTTTTTTTATTAAGAATAGTAGAACCGAATTACTAATATTTCCTCTAACCCCTTCAACTAAGCTAAATTGTTTGTGCTAGGAGTGGGTTCACGTCAGTAGTGTAGTGGCCAGGATTCGAACCCAGGACCTCTCGATCGTAAGGCTCCTTAACCACTAAGCTACAGACGCTTAATACTGTTGGTGGAACTTGCGACACATATTGAATAAATACTTGAGGTTGAAAAACATAGTACTTAGTGTGGATATTGAATATGTTTATAAACTTTTGTATTTGACATTTTCATGAATCTTTATAGCAGATAGTTGATAGCATTAATAAAGAGAAACTCAATTTGTAACTAGTCCCATTCCGTGTATTCCTCCAGTCCTACCTTCTGAGATTTATACATACATACATACAATCACGCCTTTATCCCTGGGGGGTTAGGCAGAGGTGACTTATCACCCACATTTCACCAATCATTGTATTTGGTCCCATATAATAGGGGGTGACCCTATTGCCGTATGCCGGGCACTATTATTTACTCGAGCCATGAATCTGTGGTTGATTCTGGGCTGTATATATCTGTCTTGTGTTAAGAGCGCGCATAAAGCTAGAAAAAAGTCAGATTTCACCCGCACACTTCATACGTCCTGCTCTCGTCTGTCCACACGTCTGTCGTCTCGCAGTATTTTGTGTGGCAGCTAACCGCTGTGTTTAGTACGCAGGCGCACAGTATACCCAAAATAATCAGATAAAATTTGGCAAAGTACGAGCTGGATCATTATCTATATAAGGTATACTTTGAACACACAATAATGTTATTTTTGGTGATAGATAAAACGAGTGGGATTTGTAAAATAAACACAAACATTGAAATAAAACCACTATTTACGGATTCTATCACGTATATTTGTCATTATTTACTTTTTAAACCGATGTTTCGGCTGCTGCAAATTTACGCAGAATGAGCTCACTGCGTTGTTCAGTCTTGCTGGATTTGATTAAGTGGATGACTGGGTCCCAAGCTGGTGGCACGTTCCATCCATCCGATCTATTAAAATTTGGGTGTTTTTTAATTTCTATAGCCTCGCGGATCATTCTAGGAATAATTAATTATAGGAATAAACTAATGGGTGAATTTCCCGGGACCAAGAATTGCGTGGCATCGATGAAATCGGTACTAAAAATCATAGTTATAATGCTCTAACATTTTTTGCTAGTTAGGTGAAATAGTGATCTATGTGGGGCACTAAATATTCTATTAAATAGGATTATAGGTACTCCAAAAAAAAACAAAATACACCGAAATCTTTCATTGCCGTGTTTGTCCACACGTCACCTACTGTGTCGTGATACCTCATTGATAAAAATCTATTGGTTATTTTTATTAATACCTATTTTTGGTTGATACGTGAATAGTTAAGGTATTGTTAGGAAATACATTTATTCAAATATTTAAACAATACAACGAATGGTTAAAAAAAATACATTTGTCCCAGAACTGCCTGTCATCGCCGTGTTCTAAACATATTTTAGAATATTGTCTTATCTAACGACTTGCGTCCTCCCTTATATGCGCTAAACGTTGCATATTGGTGCCGCCTAAGTGCTCGACGCGGAAGAACGTACACACGTACCTGCGTTTTGGCACCATAGATGTAAGTATACCATTTTTATGTTACTGGACATTTTTTCTTTCATCGCCGTGGATAGGTATAACTTTATATTTTAATAAGTTATCCTCTTGATTAAACATTCAATAGAACACCATTTCTCTTGTTTATTTTTGTGAAGTGATTAATACTTCGAATAATTATTAGATTTTTTGTTATTTTATATTTTTGTCTTGTTTTTCATTGCCGTGCTTTCATTGCCGTAGTTTCCGTGGTCAAAATTTGCTATGGCAATGAAAAAAAAAAACACGGCAATGAAAAAAAAATCATTGCCATGCATTGTAAAACGATTTAGTTTCATTGCTGTGGCCTGATGTTTCATTTCCGTGACTTATGTTATCATCGCCATAGTATGATTAGGTATTACATTATTATAGGTAGCACCAAATACTGACATTAGAACAAGATTCGAAAACTTTCTACAATAAGATGAAAGATTTGATGAGTTTTTTACTGTACAATCAATTATAAATAGTTTGATTTTAATAATGGATTGTTTATTTTGCCAAGACTATGAAGAAGAACCTTAACCGGTGTGGGCTGTGATTATTTTGTCTATAGATTTTATAAAAATGTTACTTTTTCGCTTCACATTAAATATTGATACGTAAATTAAAAACTTGTACTTACTATGTATGGTGTACTATGTATGTTGTTTGCATTTACTTTTGCATAATTAACAAAAGTAATACCATATTATTTGTTTTATTCATATTATATGTATTGTAAATTTCTTTTTTGTTTGAAAGAATTTAAATAAATGATTGGACAATTCTTTGATTCTATTATATTTGTTTAATTGTACCCTACCTACTCCTTTTGCAGATTTTTAACCTATGAAATTTGTAATTATTGTATGTAAGTAGGTACAAGTATTATGTTTTATATGGATTTTCATTGCTGTGGTTGATTCTTTCATTCCCTTGGCATAATTCTTTCATTGCCGTGGACGCTTGTTTCATTGCCGTACACACATGTTTCATCGCCGTGGCATGTAATTTTTAATCTTGTATATCTCGTTAGTTTTTTTAGTTATTTGCTAGATATTAAGCGAGAATACATAGAGTATCAAAATCTTTAATTAACGCGATTTTTTATTATTATATCACTCAAGGTAAAAAAATGCACGGAAATGAAGATTTTAACGGACTTGTTGAAATTCACCCTAATATATTAATATATAAATTTATTTTTGGTGATAGATAAAATGAGTGCGATTTGTAAAATAAACATAAGCTGCTTACCTTCAATAAACAGCTTGAAATAGAGTGGTCAAAAAATGAATGCATATTTATTCAGAAGTCAACTATGGAAAGATTAGATTCTGTACAAAAAGAATTAGATTTTATGAAGAATGCATCGTTAGTTAATGGCCTCGTAGATGATAGAAAAGTGAATAAAAAGCGAGGAGCTTTCTTGGGAAAAACCTCGTTTGCATGCGATAGTGGTCCGATGGGGTTCTTATCAAATGTTGACAATGACAGGACGGGGTCGAGGACATATAGGTCCTTGCAATTTTCTCCCCTTTCAACTGATGATAATATTATGCCAGTCATAATGTCTACAGCTGATAGATGTGAAAACGAGGTAGACTCGCCCTGTGATAAGCAGTACAGCTGCAAAAATGTGGGTAACGAGAGTCATGTGCCCGAGGCAATACCTGGGATGCGAAATCTGGTCGCATCAAGTGCAATACCTACAGACACTGAAACTTACAGTAAAACTGTATGCTCCAATCGGAAAACGCTAGCGGAGATAACGCGGGAAGGCGAATGGAAAACAGCAAAGGAAGACGCCGAATGGATTACGGTTCGTTCACGAAAGGTTAAAAACCGATTTGTAGGAAGAATGGGCGCAGCCACAACATCACCTGGTGTGAATTTTAAAGCGGCAATACCTTTGTACATTTCTAAAGTGGCAAAGGAGGTGACCGAAGGTGATATTGTTAAGTACATTCAGAGTAAGTCAGATGTGACGGTTAAGCTGGAGAAAATTAGGATGAAGAAACCAAAACCCTATGATGCATATAAAGTGTTCGTGCCCCAGAATAAACTAAATTTGTTTATGAGTGAGAAATTCTGGCCGGAAGGTGTAATATATAGGCGCTTTATTAATTTCAAGCAGAAACACACAGAAATAGCGCACAAATCAGTCGGGACTCCCGGGACGGGACCTGCTATAGGATCCATCATCACAGAAACACAAAATGGCTAGCCCACAATTGAGTGTCAATTTCACATCATTCAACTGTCAAAACATTCAAACATCAATTGAGTGCGTACGCCAACTCTGTCGAAGTATGGATGTCATCGCGCTCCAGGAAACTTGGCTTATGCCTCATGACCTAGCTTTTCTTGGAACTCTAGACCAAGATTTTGCATACACAGCTAAATCTGCGGTTGACACCAGCAGGATCCTCAAGGGAAGACCGTACGGAGGAATAGCTCTACTGTGGAAGAAATCTTTGTTTTCTTCAGTGATTGTCCTATCATGTAATAGTGATCGGCTAGTAGCTATAAAGATCGTAATTGGTGACCGCTCTATGATAATTTTATCAGTCTATATGCCAGTAGACTGTGCAGCTAACCTTGTTGAGTTTACTGAGTGCTTAGGGGAAATCATAGCCGTTATTGAGAGTAATAATGTTGAGACTATTTTTGTGATCGGAGACTTTAATGCGCATCCGGGCAGACGTTTCGCGAGAGAGATGCTCTCTGTGTGTGAGGAACATTCGTGGTGCTGTGTGGACATGGAACTACTACCGAAGGATACTCATACATTTAAAAATGGCGGCATGAGCTGGCTGGACCACTGTTTGGTTAGTAGTGCCGCGAGGGATTTAGTGACTAGTGTATCTGTCTTGTATGGTGTGTACCCGTCTGATCACCTACTGTTGGTGGTGAGTTGTAATATGCAAATGATTAAACCTAAAATTGTATACAATAGGCCATCAATAGCAAGCGGGGAGATTTGGGGGGATAGGGACCAAGAGCAAATAAGAGCATATTCATCATTGTGTAATTCCAAATTAAGGGAACTGGACTTCCCATCTGATTTTCAGGAGTGTTCTTATAATTTTTGTCATGATGTTAGGCATAAGACGATAATAGATAATATGTATAACAGTATCGTCAACATACTGAAAGAGAGTGCCGAGGAAACGTATTGTGGGCGTCCAGCTGGACCTAAAAGGAAGTACGTGCCAGGTTGGAACAAGTATGTTGGCGAAGCTCACAGGGAGGCACGTCTATGTTACCAAACTTGGTTGTTGCACCGAAAGCCTACTTGTGGTTATGTCCATGATAGAATGTGTGAAACAAGAAGGTTATTTAAAGCAAAGTTAAAGTACTGCAAAACGAATGAAGAGCAAATCAAAATGGATATAATTGCTAAACATCATTCGGATAAACAGTTTGGTAAATTTTGGAAATCAACTAATAAGTTGAATCACAGGCAGAGCCTCCCTGTGAGTGTGGCGGGTGTACACGAACCAGTAGACATAGCTAATGCTTTCGGTCAGAATTTTAAAGTGAAGCCATCTCTGCGAAGTACGCCGCAGTTGTCTGACGCTGATGCCGTGGTGTCGGACTCACTCTCATTTACTTTCAAGGGAAAGGAAATCCTGAATGTTATAAATAAAATGGTAATTGGTAAATCTTCCGGACACGACGGCCTCAGTGTTGATCACCTGCGCCGTGCTGGGCCCCACTTACCTAGAGTGCTTGCAATGCTATATAATTTATGTTTGAATCACAGCTATCTACCAGGTAACTTAATGCATACGGTGGTTGTTCCTGTAATTAAAAATAAAACTGGAGACGCCTCTGACATGTCCAATTACAGGCCGATATCTTTGGCTAATATTGTGGCCAAGGTGCTGGACAGTCTGCTTGACAAACACCTGGCAGAGCACATCCATTTGCACGATGCCCAGTTTGGATTCCGGCAGGGGCTATCTACTGAAAGTGCCATTTACTGCCTCAAGCAGACGGTCCAGTACTACACAAACAGGAAAACTCCGGTATTTGCCTGTTTTCTGGACCTGTCAAAGGCATTCGATTTAGTGTCCTACGAGGTTTTGTGGCATAAATTGCAGAAACAAACGTCCTTGCCAGTGGAATTGATTAGGGTGCTCAAGTACTGGTATGCTCACCAAACAAATAGTGTCAGGTGGGCAGGGGCGTTTTCTGGACTATTTGGACTGAAGTGCGGGGTGTGACAGGATGGATTGACCTCCTCCCGTCTATTCAGCCTGTATATGAACGATCTGATACAGAAGCTCAGCAGCGCCAGAGTTGGTTGTCATGTCGATGGAGTTTGTCTCAACAATATCAGTTACGCGGACGACATGGTGCTGCTGAGTCCCTCCATCGGTGCATTAAGGAACCTGATTACTGTATGTGAATCCTATGCGGTGCCTCATGGACTCAGGTACAATGTCAAAAAAAGTGTGTATATGGTGTTTAAAGCTGGTGCAAAAACTGGTATGAAGACACCTGTAATTTCTTTATGCGGAACACCTATGTGCAAAGTCGACAAGTTTAAGTACTTGGGTCACTGGGTCACCGAGGATTTGAAAGATGGCTGTGATATTGATAGGGAATGGAGGTCGTTAGCTGCTCGTGCTAACATGCTTGCCCGAAGGTTCGCGCGTTGCTCACAGGCAGTCAAAATCACGCTGTACAAGGCGTACTGCCAAGCATTCTACAGTTGCGGCCTGTGGGTGAACTTCACGCAGCGGGCATATGGCGACCTCCGCGTCCAATATAATAACGGCTTCAGGGCAGTGATGGGGCTGCCGTGGCGATGCAGCGCATCGGCTATGTTCGCGAACCACAATGTGGATAGCTTCGCGTGCATTATGCGCAAGCGCTGCAAGTATTTGCGGCGAGGTGGGACTCACCTTTGCTAAGGAGGTGGATACAGATTCATGCCATAAAGGTGTGAATCTGTTTCTACCTTCTTCGTATGTTTTTAATATCATTAAAATATCTGCCTGTTTTACTAACATTAGATTTAAGTGAAATTGTTACTAACACCGTATGGACTTAAGTCTGAAATAAATATATTATTATTATTATCTCCTTTATTCATTTAACAAAACTTATAAATTATATTTTTAAATACATATATAAAAAAAACATCTATTTAAAAATATAAAAAATAGTAGGTACCACACCGGCATCGGGTACAGGGACCAAGCTACCGGTGGTTAGGGCTCCAAGGAGAGGAACCTCCTCACAATGCGTGCGGTGTCGAGGAGTACCGCCTTCTGCATCAGGCCCTTGACCCAACTGTCTAACGCGAGCATCTTGAGGTGTTGGTCGAGGCTCTTGGCAATCAGTCCGTGAACCGACACGACTATCGGAACAATAATCGCCGAATCCACATTCCACATGTCGACAACCTTGTGAGCCAGGTCCAAATATTTTATTTGTTTATCTTTTTCGGCTTTCACGAGATTCTCATCATGCGGAATGGTGACATCGATAATTATTGCGCGGCGCTCTAATCGATCTATCACCACTATATCAGGCTTATTGGCTACAATAGTCCTGTCAGTGATGACAGATCGATCCCAGTACAATGTGACACGACCATCGTCAAGAACTGGGTCGGGCACGTACCTGTAATACGGCACCTCCGAATCTACAAGTTTATATTTAAGAGCAAGTTGCTGATGGACAATCCTGGCTACTTGGTTGTGTCTATGCAAATACTCGCCATTGGCTAGACGAGAACAACCAGAGATTATATGTCTGAGGGATTCTCCGGGACGGTGACATGCCCGACAGATATCAACCGGATCAATCCTTAAGGATATAAAATATATAAAATATAATAAATATAATATATTATTATTATTATTATTATTGAAATCGTCAAATATTTATATTAAGACATTTTTATCACGATATAAATTTTAATAAATTTTCACTGTACTATTATAATTTGTTGTGTTTTAGATAAAATCTCCCTGGGAACTCTGACGATTCGCTGAATAATTTTACAGGTAGTGCATAAATAATACGAAAAAGTAAGTTATAGAAATATTTATTTCAATAATAATTACAAAATACTTACATGTAATATACTTTCAATTTTGTTATAGGTAGATAAGAATAAGGTAAACAAATGTATATTTAATACTTAAATTGGTTCAAGACGCCTAAAGATATTACTTTCAGTTCATAAAAGTAGACGATCACTGTAGAAATTTAATTTGAAAAAATATATTTTTAATCTATAATTGTAAATACAAAAAGAGTTGAAGCTATTCTATGAATATGACGTCAATAATGTGGATATTACGAGGCCGTTTACGAAATTATGTCATTTTGCTCGACATATGTGATTTTAGAAATGTGATTTCATAGTTAAAAACTGTATTAATTTTATTTATTTTTATTTATTTTTAAACTTTATGCACAGTTGTACAAAGGCGGACTTAATGCCAAAGGTATTATCTGCCAGTCTACCTTAGGGTGATGCAGAGATACAATGAGGTAGGTGCAAGCAGAAGAATGAACAATTTACTGAAAGGTTAACAGTCTAATTCGAGTTTAAATGAATAAATAAGAACGATCATCTCAAATACTAATGAGTAAATGAGCTAGGTACGGTATTTACTTATTTTTATTACATGATTTTGATTATTCTACCTGAAACCTACGCCTATTTGTGAATTTTTGTGGAAAAGGTTTAGGAAATGACCTATTAATTATTAATTTGACGGCTAAACAGTGTGAAAAACTTACGACGTATTTTCCTGAAAACTATCTATTTCTCGAGTGTATTACTTTTAACTAGTTCATACAGAATATGAAACTAAAAATATTCAATGTGGACAAATTTTTCGATAAATTCAAACCACAATGGGACTTCAACGCCAGAGTCGTGAACCCTTCGTTCCAGTGCTCTTACTCTGAGCTAGCCTTCCACGGGCGGTCGTCCGTGTTCCATGTGGTCGAATTTTTCTATTACTGGTTTTATATTTGATTTGCTTGATTTATATATGAATGTTTAACCAAAGCAAAGGAAATGGCTTATTATGTAATGAGATTTTGAAACTCACTTATCTAATATTTTTTTTTATAAACAGTAGGTACTAGTCGGGATGTTCTCTACATTAGAAGATGATCTGAAAAAAAGGCAAAATAAATAGCCATGGTTCTAATAACTTAATTCCCATCATTTTAACGTAACATAGTAACAGACTCAAAATAAATAAAACAACATGGTAAATATCCCGGTGAGTAATCACACTACATACAGTGAGTGACCATGTGAATCTCAAACCATATCATTCTACTTGTTTATATTTCACTCGGCGCGGCGCTGGCTAGCCAGTTCCTTTGCTTGAACTTAGCTTACACGCTACTGCGTGTCTAGATTATACAACGTTGCATATTTTTTAATTCTATTTAGTGAATAGAATCTTAAATGTTTACTGAATGTGAGAAAAAAACAATTGCAATAAGCTTACAAGTTACAGATTTTACTAAGCGATGCGACTGGATCGGATTCATCAGCTTATGTTATATTACGAGCTGAAGCAACTCTGAAAAGCATTAAAATTGATAATACAATGTATAAGTACTTTCGCAAAATATAATTATATTACTGCTATAAAAAATAACATTTGTTACATACTTCAAACGCGAGTGGTCTAAGACATCTATTTGATTTTCATATACTATACCCGGACTGCCTGGCAGCGGTTGATACAAATATTGTACTTAGTAACAAACTAAAGAAAATAAAGAAATATTACTTTCGACAATTAGCCATGAGTTGAATTCTTAGTTTTTTATATTCTCTTTTAGAGTTTATCTTTTGATTTTTTTAATTTCCCATAATTTCGACGAACTTTTTCGACGGAAAACAGAAAAACAGTCCCCTCGTCTCAACGGGGCGACCCCGACTAATTGATGAAACAACAGATGGCCGGCACCTCGCGTCAGGTGCGATAGAAATAGACCGTTATGCGCGGAATAAGAACGTCGTAAGCGCCGAATTCGTTTTTTTTAAATTACTCGTAAATTCCAGATAATTTTAACAAAGTGAAAAATTGAGTCACTAGATTTTATAATTTTATACTTTGTACATAAAAATTGACTCAGTTATATGAATAATCTTGAAAATAAATTAATTATAATCTAAAATTAGGCCTAACTTTGTGATCTTATTTTATCGACAAAATATTATTATTTTATGTTTTCACCAAATTGAGTACCTTTCAGATATAACATATTTTCTATTAAAAAAAAACAAGCTCATTTGTGGCACACTTTCGGGTATAAAAATCAGATCAAAGATCGGCAATTTTCCTTTATACCCCCTCTTAAACAGCCCTATCCCTTAGTCGCCTTGTACGACCCCGCATGGGAAGAGATGGGGTGGCCCAAATTCTTTCCTGCCGGGAACTACATTTATCACTCTATTTTCTATAACTGGATACTTAAAATATGATAACGAAAGTTACGCCCATAACTTATTGTTCACTTCCAATAATCGAATCTAAATAGTTGGTTACAAATAGATATTGACCTTGTTTAGGTAAAGCGGTGTACACATTGCAGTAAATAATAGGGTACATTTTATTTGTTAAACTTTCAAGTGAAATTATCGCAAAGAATAATTTGAACAATAAAAAAATTCATAGCACTTGCGTACAAGATTTTCTTGCCACAGTAGATAACAGACAGTAGACAGTAGATAACGTGGCGTTAATAAAATAACAATGTGGCTAGTCAGTACTGCCGAGAGCTTCTTCTCCTTTGGTCTTGAACAAACGAATTATGATTATCACTAAATATTTGAACGTACCTAGCTATAAACACGTAATTTATATTGATCAATGAAGGTGGTAAATAATCCAGGTACTAATTACGAGTATAAACGTGAATCATGACTCTATATTCTTATCTATGATTTATTTTTACCCGACTACGGCGAAGCCAAAAGGAGGGTTATGATTTTGATAGGCTATGTATGTATGTATGTATGTATGTATGTATGTATGTATGTTCATTTGTTCCCTCATAGCTCCTCAACTACTTATTAGAACTGGATAAATGAGGTATCGTTACAAGCGGCTTTATTGTCCGATGGTTATAGGCTATATGACATGTCACTCAATCTTGTGAGGCGCCCTCTAGCGCTCATAAGGTGCTGTATTAAAAAATAAATTTGAGATAAATATGCCGTGTTTAGTATTCAATGAAAGGGCTTCATAAGTACATTTCAAATATGTATAAATTATTAGCTTTACCTTGCCCCAAAATAATATAAATAAAAAATAAAGTTTAAAACTAAAACCCGACTACCGAAAAATCACGCTTTAAAAAGGTACAAAAAAGAAAACATCAAGGATAGCCGTGGTCGTATGCCACTTGCTCTAAGAAAACAATACAATCTAGGGAAAAGTGGCATACGACCACGGCTATCCTTGATGTTTTCTTTTTTGTACCTTTTTAAAGCGTGATTTTTCGGTAGTCGGGTTTTAGTTTTAAACTTTATTTTTTATCAATAAATATTCTTGCATCGATGCGTTCAATCACACCAACTTCTGTGTGTCAATAAAGGTCTAAACCATACTCAAAGAACATTATATTGCAAATCTGCTGTGGCGATAGTGAACGCGACTGCCACGCAGCAGGCGCGGGTTCGATCCCCGCTCAGTGCAAACATTTGTATGCATGAATAGGGCTATTTGCATTGATCTGGGTGTTTCTATGTATAATATGTATGTATTTACAAAAAAGTATATAAGTATGTTTATCCGCATTCTATATTCCATAACACAAGCTAGTTAAGCTTACCATGGGTCTAGATAGCGTTGTGTAGAATATTGAGGAATATTTAATCATTTATTGTGTGTACGGTGCCTAATAATTTAAACTGTCAAACAGTCGTATTGTTAGAACGTGTCTATCTGTTGAACGTGTTGTGGAGTAACGCCAGATATTCGGTCGTGTCGTGAGTAAAACCTGCAGCCAATACCGCGGCAAACAGCGGTAGCCCAAGGCCAACGAAAGAACTATTGAAAACTATAACCTTATTGTGGTAACATTTTTAAACATAAAGGGTATTAATATACAATAACAATAACGGGAATTAACGCGATCATGGTATAGGTACATACGTACCTTTGATTTGCCTGACGTTTCGACCAGGTTACACCGGCCGTGGTCACAGGCTGACTGGCTCCGTAGTGCACGCCCGCCGTCTTCGAGTCCGTGAGGTAGTAGGTTCTTCATCTACCTATACCATGTACCTATACCATGATCGCGTTAATTCCCGTTATTGCTATCGTATAACATGGAACGCGAGAGTTTAAATGTTAATAAAGGGTATTAAGTTGATAAAAGATTAATTGAGCGTTTTCTATTTCGTAATAAGGGTGTACATGGTGTTCGACTGCTAAGTCAGATGTCGTAGGTTCGATGCCAGCGATGTTGAATTATGTAGGTATACATAGATTAGCAGTAGTCTTTCTATGTATAATATGTAATTGTTTTAGAACAGGAATGAATGTTAACAACATTAATTGTCTAGATGGGAAGTTTTTATACTTCGGTTGCATATATTCGGTAGATGAACCAGAGTGAGAACCTTCATAACGCAACGTGAATTCAATTCGAATCAAATTAGAAGTAGTGGTACGAATTTCACTTCACTAAACTTCTCTTCGTCAATTGGTAGTTTTTAACATAAACTTCGTTAATATTACGTCTTCTACCTATGATTAACTCCTTACCCTAATCTTTTGTATATGTTCTTGTCAATATATACCTTTACCTATCTGCTCTACACACTTTTTTCTAGTTTCCGACTTATCATACTTTCCTCTCGCATGTCTACTAAAAGAAATTTATTACAGAAAGATGAACTTCCACTAATAACTATAATTTATAATTTGAGTACAATCAAAGAATCAAAGAATCAATTTCGTTTATTCAGTTTAGGTATCTATAGAGCACATATATGAACGTCAGAATTTTACATTAATGTGTGCTGTACTTTTGCTGCTGTGTACGAAATCTAAGATTAATTAATATAAAAAGTAAACAGTTACTTTAACCAATGCGGGTGTATAAATGCGCGAGTATAAAAGTTGGTTTTATATAATTTTTTTGGTTTCGATCCATTTTTCTGACTGTACTTTAATATTCACGCGAGTTGACGACAGCAAAATAAAATAAAATTCAAAAATGCCAACCCGTGGTTTCCCGCGAGTTTATTGCCCGCGAGTTGATGAATGACTCATTTGTACTGTGCTTTTAGGACTAACACCACCCGTTAGGTTACCTATCAAATTCGAGGCCGATAGCCTTATTAGTTCGTAAATTATAATAACGAAAGCCTATGAAGTAATTCATGACAACATTAAACAACGAACGGTCAGATAAAGGTAGGGTCCACACGTGTGCACATGGCTCTAAATGGTGTCACACGGAGTAGGCTACTTGTTCCCTCTCACTTAGTGTCTAACTGATAAGGCTAATATGTTATCGTTATTCAGATAATGGTTATAGGTTAGCCTCTAGGCTTAAGTTTGGACCTAGAGTATGTTGGTAATTATGTAATGTTGGCTACAACCTTTTCAATAGCCCAAATTATGTAGGCAGTTGAACGCTAGTTTACTAAATCAAGTTAAGAGATTCGACTTTCGTGTAGTATATATATTTATAACTAGTACTATTTAATCTGTTGATTGAGGGCACTTGGCGAAATTCAATGTTATATATGTTGAGATCACTTATACTTTTTCCAAATGTGGGAACATATAAACCTTTGGTAAAGTGAACTTTTGAGAATGCCGTAAGGCGAAACCGGTCAGGTGTAATAGAATAAATACTGTTGTAAAAGTACTTAGTGTTCTCAATAATATGTGTATTTGTAGCTACTGTTTTTTCGTACGGCGTGGGCGGTAGGACTCGAACCGATTAAAACTGCACTCTTCTCAGGTGTCTGGTAGCTAGTAAGTTATTTCCTTTGTACACAGCTGAATAAATATTTGTATCTATTCGCTGAATATGTATACTTGTATTACTTGGTCTGAAGTATTCAATTGAATTCAGTTTCGTATGCGTATATTGAAAAGACATTCGCCAGTTTATTTCATCCTTGCGGGTGGACATTTTGATTGTTTACATTGAATTCACTGTTCATGTGTGAAATTGGCGCACACGCATGTAATGATATCAAGTTCTATTTAAAAAGAATCAGTTACCGATGTCAAATGATTATTTGGAGGTTATGTGTGAAGTCCTTCAAAAACGTATTTTACAATATACTTATCTAAAACTCGACTCAGTTTTACTAAACCGCACATTATCTCCCTCAACATTTTAAGTCTTCTAAAAAATATATTGTTATTTTTCAATTTGGAGATTGACTGATCCATTGATTTATAATACAAAATCGAAAAGTCATACAGTCTTCAGATGATGTGGCATTTGAAAGCAATTTAACTGTAGAACTGACATTATCATCACAAACCTATGAGAATTCTATGAGCTTCCATTAATTGATAGTAAAATGTTTATTGTTGATATGCAATACTCGTAGGAATGTCACTGCACGAAAATGCAAACGCCTTTTCTGGATTAAAATGTCAATTGTAGCAGTATGGTTAGTTATGTCATACAAACTAAGTGCATTATCTGTTCCAATGACCGCCCCGTAGACGTCCAGCATTGTTCTAGCAACACTTTCTTTGTGCAAGATTTCATAATGCATTGTTGCAGATGGCACTTTCCATTTCAGTGCCAGTCATCTAACGTTACGCATTCGTAATTGATAACTGCACTTTCGCTAATTATGTTTATTAAATGGTCAGCTACGCGTTACGTGTAAACATGATATTTATTCTGTGTTGTTAACACCTTATCTGAGCTCTATCTAAAATTAAAGACCAATTCATTTACTCACATACACCGTTTTAATTTCCAGGTGGAGGGTCAGACGATAAAAAGCAGAAGGCTGGTTGCGCCATCAGCTCCGGATAGCAACATCGCAACTGGTGCTGGACAAGAAACAATTCAGCCCACATTGAGGTCGAGGGGAACGAGGAGACACGAGGATACTCCTAATCAAAAAGATGTCGTCCGAACAAGGACAAGAACTAGGGCAGACGTTATGTCAAGTACAGAAGCTCAGCCTCAGTCAAGTCCAAAAAACGAACGATTCGATTCGAGAAGAACTCGTACTCGGAGTCAACCAGCTAACCCAGAAACTAACAGAGACGCTTCAGTAACGAGAGAGTCTGCCATAAGGAGCCGGTCTAGGGGGATATATAGACGACCTACTCCCTCAAGTACTCCAGCTTATGCTGAACTAACTTCACCTGCTACTGACGAGAGCAAACTTGAAAATGTCAATTCTAATTCAGACGATATTATCAAAATTACTAAAGAACCAACTACTTCTGCAAATCAATCTAAACGTAAATCTATGGCTTCGAATATTTCTGGTGAAACTGTGGCACCAAAAAGAACACGAGGTCGCATTAATACTCGTCCAAACGCAAGCCCATTAGATCTCACCGTTTCTGGAACTACTAATACATTATCTATAGATGAAAAGGCACCTACTACTGCTAGAACTGCATCTGACTTAAGAAACTCAAAAAAATTAAGATATAGAACTCGGCCATTGGAAACTGATACAAATTTAACAGGCGAAGGACTCGTTTCAGGTAACGAAGTCATAAAATCTAGTCAAAACAAAGAGAGTATTACTAGTCAACAGGAAACTCAAACTGCCGGTCCAGTCATCGTTGAAACAATTATCCAACAAAGTACAGAAAAAAGTAAACCAAAAACAACTACTATAAAAGTGACTAAAGTTATCAGACGTCCACTTGCCGGATCCAAACGGAATGTAAACTTTCGACCCTCTCCGCCTTTATCTCAAGTTTCAAAGGCTTCTGATGAAATAAACGAAGATGATAACTACCCTGCCAGCTTCAAGGCTTTGATACAAGCTAAAAATGCTTCGGTGAGCGTTTTCAGCATACTATTACAACATTTACGTAATATTATGACTGAAAAAATTTATTATCACTGATTCATATTCGAAGTTATTAAAGTTAAATTTTATGTTACCATATTGAAGGGGTTTTATTCACTAAAAACTCCACTGTAAATAGTCCTTCTGTCCTTTGAAAGCTAAAATAATTTAATTGCCAATTCATTGGGAAAAAAGAAAATTAAAGTCAATTAGATGAAATTGTGACCTTATGTGCTTAGTTTTGTTTTAAATTTAAATTACTGAAAGTGAAAATTTAATATAAACAAAAGGCATGTTGACATAGAGAATACATTTTGGGAATGAATTTAGAAAAAAATGAAGGGCTTTAGTTATTTGCAATGCTACTATTCATTCATAAAATACTTTTCAGACACAGGCGAGCTCTCCAATTAGTGAGAGTTTGTCACTGAAAGGATCACAAAAAGTTTACAGAACTTACTCCACGACATCACAGTCAACACTAACGGGGCCTGGCACAGACAAAATCTCAAGGGTAACCAATTTTCAGGATTCTATGAACATAACAAGCTTATATTTCTTATTCTATACCTTATTTTACTAACTTTACACACCAAAGCTTCACATACTTGATTTTCATATCAGTGCTATTTTATTATTTACTATCTGGTACCACTTAGTGTTCTGATTTCAGACACTCTGTAAAAATAAATAAAATAAATAAACTTAGGTAAGGCGTATGTATCCATATATAAAAAATAAATATCCACGTAATTCTATATATACCTAATAACAATTGCCCATATAATTTACAGTTGCGCAATAAGCAAGTAGCCGAAGAGTTAAAAACTGACAACAAAGAGGAAACGGAAAAAGCACCGGATATATCCAAGCCCGAATACAGACCACGAGGCATTTATACACCAAGAAATAGGAAGTCTACAATCTCCGTGTCTTCGACACAAAGTGCCCCTTTTGCTGACGCCAGCTCAGAAAAACCTGTAAACAAATACAACAGAAAATTTAAAACTTCTACAACTGAATCACCTAAATTTGAAACCGAAAAAAGTAAATCAGTAGAAACTAGTAATGCAATAAAGAAACCTTTTGTTAGGCCTCCATTTTATGGCAGGAAGTTCAAAGGTAAACCCAATATCAAGATTGTTAGTAGCACTGAAACAGTATCATCGGGAAGTGATAAAAGCGAAAATTCTTTAAAAAGGCCACAAAAGATTGTTTTGCCCAGAACATCCTTTTATGCAAAGTCAAGGAATATTACACCTAAACCTGAAATTGTATCTACAACTGATTCCACAGATGCGACGGTGAATCCTCCTCTAGTTTTTTCTTTACTAAATAATTCTGAAGATAGTCAATCCACAAGAATAAATACACCATCTGAAAACAGAGATATGTTTTTAATATCAGTTACAAGCAAGGAATCCTTAGAAAGTATAACAGGTAATGATGTTATTAACACTGCTGAAGAATCAGAACATTTGCCGGTTATTAATGTTTCACCCACAGTCTCAACAAAGCAAGACTCCGATAGATATAAATATCATTCAAACTACAAAGATCAAAACTCAACAAATAATAATAACGAAGAAAATATTTCACCTACTGTTTATCCCCCGGTCAGAAATCTTCAAACAAGAAGCTATGGAAGAAATCGTGGAAAATCAACCAATGAAGATGTAGCTATAACTACTCCTAAACCACGAACTGTCAGGAAATTCAGTGAATCTTTCTCGAAAACAACTGAGGCATCAACTAACGGGGTAAGTACCTTTGTACGTGCATACACGCATGTAGTCTAATTAAATACTTCATGTCTTTTTACTGTCTTAATAAAATTTTACAGATTACACCTGAACCAGACAAAACTAAGAGTAGGTTCAGTTCTAAATACAGAGCGTCGTATCTAGATAAACCATTTTATAAACCCACTATACCTACCATTACACCATCAACTGTAAGTAACATAATTTAACAATTACCAACACATCTAGGTACAATTTTTCAAAATTTAAACACCATTCCCACTCCCAAATTGAAAGATATTGACGATTAACAACTCACATTTAATCAAAGCCCCTTTATTGAATTGGCAGTAAGGTATCAACTTTAACATCATAACTTTATTTGCATAGATACACTAACGCCTGACTAAAAACGTAGAAGAGAAGTTTACTACAGATACTAAATGTCACCTGTCACTAATTCCTAACAAAAGCAACATGCAACTTGTTGCATGAGCCTTTTATCAATGATGTCTGTTTTAGCTATTTCTAATATTTTATAATGGGGACCATTGTAAAAGATAACAAATTTATATATAATGAAAATATAAAGTTCTTGATGCCTATCAGTATCTTTTAAACTATTGAAATCAACACTATAACTTCATTCATCAAACTAAATTTTATTTGAAAATAGTTATTAGTTAATTTCATCTAATTTTGGAATCTGTTGAAAAAATAAAGCTTTTTCTTTCTACCTTCCATTCCTTGCTTTCTGTTTTAAAAATTGATGCAATAATAAATCATTATACAAGCATATTATAATCATAGGTCAATAAAAATATAATAGTTATCATCTTTACAGTGATATAATGTTGAAATTATTAATTCATAATATTTTATGCAGATACCGAAATGTTATTATATTATGCATTTAACCAATATAACGCTATAAATTAATGTATTATATCATTTCATTATTAATGATAGAAAATTTCTTAAAGGCTTGGCTGAAATTCTACGTCACTGACCACCTGTTGACAAAGTCTGTAGAAGAGCCTAGCTGGTTCGAAGGAGATATTTACACTACCGAATCGATGTCAAGACTGAATACGACGCCATATATTCACGAATCACCCATAGAGCCGGTTAATGGAATCATTTAGTTAACCTCATCATTGACACGTTCATTACTCATATTATTTCACCCTTTTGTAAATTAATTAGATTGAGTTTTAAAGAGATGTAGATTTTAAGGGCATTGTTTTTTTTTAATTTGGATGTAATATATTATGTACTTCTTTTTGCTTCTTTATTGGTAAATGTATCTCTTTAAAACGAAATCTTTACTTACACTTTTATTAAAGTGATTGCGTCAAGTCTGTTTACAAACATTGACTTGACGTACTGACTTACCCCGTACTAATGTTCGTACATGTAGTTTAGTATACACTAACATAATTATAAGACATTAAACATTGTACACATTTTATATCTTGTTTTAATACCTAATATAAAACATCATCTAGTAGGTACTAATTTTCATCGTAATACTAACATTCGAAAGTACCTTACTATGACTATCTTAATCCCAAGAAATATAAAGAGGCTTTGGTCTTTGCACGAGTTACTACTTGAGATTTCTATTTCATACAACAGTACCTTTTCAAATTGAATTATTTACACAACTACTGATCTTTTTCTGTTTATATGGGTGAGATTACTTCTTATTTCAGGTAGAGGGAGAAGAGATACAATTAGGGCCAGATTTGAACGCTATCTCTTTTACTCAAACACGAAGTACTCTGGCCTCGGCAGATTTAAGACTGTCCGAGAGTCTGGTAAAGCCATCACACGTGATGAACGTTGAGGCAACACATCACTCACCATCCGTCACCATTTCTATATTCGATGCTCTAGCCGAAATACTTACGTCGACACCCAGACCACGAATCTCATCAACAACAGAAGTTACCAAAATTCGATCCCCTAATACAGATGTAAAACAAGTACTCAACGGCGTGAGTAACAACGATAATGTAAATAATATCGAAGGCTTAGCAAGTCAGAATATATTAATGACGACCAACGCTGATGTAAGCACTACTACTAAATCTGTACAGCCCACTGTCCAGACACCAAATGTGATTAACAGTATTTTGGTCGGGGGAACTGCTAGTCAGTCACTCAGCACAGAAGACGCCAACGCAATCCCTGTGAATACACCCCAAGCTCCTATACCTTCTCCCACTCCCACCACTCCAGTTTCCGCAAGGAGACCATTTGCTATTAGAGTTTTGTACTCCGATACAGAATCACCAACTGACAAATCCACGACTGCATCTCCACCAACTCAGGGATCGACTGACAGCCCAAAAACGGTATATAACTCAGTGTCTGATGTTTTGTTGTCTAATAACAATTTAGTGTCCTCTGAACTAACTAGCATGTTATCTAATAATATTAAAAATATAATAGAAAATATGGATGAGAGTAGTCGGTCAAAGTTAAATACTGTAGAAATGGACAAGATTTTGAAAACCCTGATACCCCGAGCTTTGAATGGACTTGCAATTGCACTTGATAACGCTGATTCTACTCCCAATACTACGCCTTACAGTTTGGATGACATTAAAGACACAGAAAACATTGTAATTGACGGTATAGAGTCTAATAATGTCGTTCAAAATGTAACTACAGAGAGTAATGTAAATATCACTTTAGAAAATAGAAGTAACTTTGCTAGAGTTATACAGTTCCCACCCGATGTAAATAGCCCAACTACACCAAGGATTACAGTAAGCACCAATTCTGTTTCTAATAGCCAGGTGACAACAGCTGCCACTACAATAAATACATCTACTAGCACAGAGCGCCCTAGTTCGGTAGTGACAAGTACTACAATAAAATCCGAAGTAGCCACGTCACCTGTCTCTTTAGAAACAGACACTGTAAATGTAGATAGTAATAATGATATATTATCTAGTGACTCTACTAATAAGCTCGTTCCTATACCTTTTCTTACCAACTTCCAAAGTGAAGATTTCTTTGACACCGACGTCAATGAAAATACGGCAACCTCACTTGTAAACCCCTTATCCTTGAAAAATGTGCAAGTATCACTACCGCGTGATATTGAATTACAAGACCCTAGTGAGATATCTCCATTACAGTTATGGGTTCTTTCTAAGAAAGCTAAAGTTTTAAAAATGATTGAAGACTTAATAAGACAACATAATGCGGAATTGGCAACCGCAACGCCACTATCTGACTTTGTTAGTCCATCGGGTGATATCAATTTATCCAAACGTTTGACCAATATTATGAATACAATGATTGCCTCGACTGAAACTGTGACGACTAATAATATTGAACCTACCTCTCCTATGACACCTCAATCCTTTATCATCAATCCTCTTTCTACGATTGAGCTTGAAACAACTACAAATGGTACATCAGAAACTGGTCTCACAACAACAGCTACAGCGCTGACAGGTATAGTAAATGATGGATCTTCAACAACTGAGACCACTACCACTATATCCTCTCAGAAAGGTTCCTCTGAGGGTAGTAGTGACGAAGTCAATTCATCTTCTGCCACTACTGTTACTGAGACTGTGACTAGTACTACATCAAACAGCATACCCTCTACCACTTTTGAACCCTCTACGGATGGTCAACAAGTTCAGGTACTGAGCCGATTCCAAGATGGCACTGGCATTTCTACACCTATCACAAGTGCAGATTCGACAAGTACCACCACTGCAGCTCTCAACACTGAGACAACCACACAAGCGACTACTGAGTCGACTACTATCAACACAGACTTCACAACAACGGAAGCTTCTGATAGTAACACAACAACAACAACAACAGCAACAACAACAACAACAACAGTTAATACTTTGAATGTTGGAACACCCACAATACCGAAGAAAGATTACGTTATATTTGGAATCTTACCTAACAACACAGTGGTACGTAAGGATCCTAATGAGGACATATTGGACACATTAACAGAAGCCAGCCCATATATTGTTTATGGTGTACTACCAAATAACACAATAATACGTAAATTCCCGAACGGGACTAGAGTGCCACGAGTCATGCAAAAAATTGACATACTACCAATCAGCCCATCGAGTCTAAGAAATCCATACAGCCCCATCCATAATAATCCGGCCATTGTCAGACCACAGTCTAACCCCATCCGAGTATCCACTAATACTGTGACATCCACAGACACATCAAATAACGGAATGGAAAGTTTAACCAACGACACTGTAAATAACCTACAAACGATGGTATTGTCTTTAAGTTGTTTAGCTTGAACGCTTTGCTTGGTGCTTTTTTTCACTTCTTTACTGGCAACCGCATTATTTCTGGGGCGGTCGGGGCATGCGGATCGATCATAAGCTCTGCATGCATGTATTATAACCGCTTTTTATGACGCGGCAAGGCGGTAACAATTTATTTCGTAATTGCAGAGAACTCCATCGGCACTTAATATTAAAAGCAGTAATGGTATAACTACCACCAATATGCCAGAAAAAAGCACTGCCTCGCATGTACTGAGTTTACGCACAACTACAATGCTACCTTCTATTGATGAAATTCTGCTTAATAGTATATCTTCGGCTGCTAAACAGGATATGGTCATATCAGAAATGTCAAGCTCCACTCGCGAACCAAGAATATTAACACTGGATATTGATCCGGAGGTATAATTATATTATTTATATAAACACTTCCACATTTATATATTATTTCTATTATAATAACCAGGGCAACTAATGTTTACTATGATCGGATCACACATTTTTCATACGCTACGATAACACTCGGATCTGGTATTGTAACGTAGTGTAGTTTGTTTTTTTTTTTTAATTATTTATAGCAAAGGTAAGTGGTGAAGGTTTACAAGTAGTGTTACCGTATTACTATCAAATGGAAATCTGCTAGCAGCAATACTTCACTAACACTATTACAGTGTACAAGATTTTTAATACGATTTAAAATAAATTACAGACAAAACAAATTCGAACTGAAAAACCAGGAGAAGGTGATGGAAGTGCGATATTTAAGTTTATACCAATAGACGAAATTATGGTTCGAACACAAGATTCTAATGTACTGAAACTATCAACAAAAACATCTTCAGCAAATTCTGTTCAACCTGCAGTACAGACTGTAATAGCAACAACAGTGACTGAAATAAATACTCAAACACCACAGCTTCAAACGCAGGAAATAACTGCTGAAGCAACAACGTCTCAAATCACAACAAGTATAATACCGGAAACCACAGTGGTATCGTCAGCATTTACGAATTCTCCAATGATGACTGTGGGTGTAACTACACCTGAGGCAATTACCACTACAACTTCAGAGCCAACAACTACCACCACGACACCAGTACCAACTACAACTACCAGAACCACACAAGTACCAACAACAACTCAATTGCCTACTACAACTCCCAAATTAAGCTCTTTAAGTATTGAAGAAGAGTTAAGACGATATAAAGAAGATGTACAACTACTTAAAACATTACTTCAAGCTACAGGAAGAGACCCTAAATCATTGAATTTAAACGAAAATCTTTTATCATTTGGAGATCTTACAACTACCACTAGTCCGACAACTACAAGTGCACCAACTACTACAACAACACTATCTACTACAACTCAACAAAATGATGCAGCTAAGTTGTTGCAATCATTATTTGCAAATTTAAATCCAACGACAACATCTGTACCGAACCTCAGTGGCACCACCCGTACGGTACCAACACAGCAATTACCAAGCACAACACGATCTATAGAAGATGATATAAAACAATTTGAAGAAGATACAAAATTCTTACAGGCATTGTTGCAAGCAACTGGACAAAATCCTGCTTCTCTAAATTTACCCTCATTAGATAGTTTAACTACTATTCGAACTACAACTATACCAGTAACCACAACTATACCAACAACTGCAAGGCCTACTACAACAACTGCTAGACCCACTACTACAACAACCACCAAACCTACAACAACAACTGCTAGACCAACAACTACAACGACCAGCAGACCCACAACAACTTTCAGTCCAACAACGGCACAATCAATAGATGACGATTTAAAACAGCTACAAGAAGATACGAAATTCCTTCAAGCTCTCTTACAAGCCACGGGCCAAAACCCAGCTAATTTAAACATCCCATTAGTATCCGGAATAACGTCGAATGTAAGAATAGCTTCTAATCCTCAAACAACATCAGTAGGTTCAAACCCAACCACTCCAATAAATATAAGGCCTGTATATGCTACCACTAATGATCCGCTATTGAATACATTGTCTTCTAGAACAATTGTCCCTACGTTTCAGCCTACTACTGAAAATATAAAAATATCTACGACGTTCCAACCTTTTAACCAGAGACGACAGCCAACAACAACTACCAGATCTGCACCGGCAACTGCCACTGGTCGCCGTGCTCCTGGATTTACGTCCACAACTGAAATTCCTAGCAGCTCAACATTTTCAGTTGAAGAGGACTTAGCGTTCCTTAATAATCTAGTAAGTATACGCTATCTTATGTCTTGTATTAATATGGAGCTAAATACCATATTTAGTTTAATCACTCGCCCTCTGGTTTCGACCTTATTCAAGATTACTTATAGGCACAACATGGAGCGATGAAAGTTGTTAAATGTATTACATACTAGCCTTTGCCCGTGGCTTCGCCCGCGTGGATTATCGTGACAAAACGTAGCCTATGTCCTTTCTCATGGTCTAAATTACCACTACGCCAAATTTCATCAAAATCGGTTCAGTGGTTTAGGCGTGAAAGCGTAACATACAGACAGACAGAGTTACTTTCGCATTTATAATATTATGTTTGGATGTATGGATGTATGGATTGCAGCATTAGTGCATTGTGTACAAATTAGACGGTGCAGACCTGAATATGTGGTATAAATTTCCCCTTGATACCTCCACGTATTTCTGAGAAAAAGGTCTTTGTAGACAGGCAGATGCACAACGAAGTGTTCCTATAAGGGTTACGTTTTTTCCTTTTGAGTATCAGAACCCTAATTTATTCCCTAAAATTATTATTTCAGAAATCTGTCCTTACCACAAATCCTAATAACGAAGATCCGGAGGCCGCTCTCGCCAACCGCATTATAGCTTTAGCTGTCGAAAAAAGCCTAAACGAAATACAAACCGGAAAACCTGAAGCTACTCGTACGGGAAAGAAGATAGCTGTCAGTGCTAATAATTTGTTACCGACAACAACAAATAGACCGACAACTACTGTTAGACGAACAACAACAATAACTACTACTACTACCACTACAACAACGCCACGACCTACCACAACACAGCGGCCTACAACAACACAACGTATCACAACTGCAGTTAACGGACCATCAATAGATGATGATATCAGACAGTTTCAAGAAGACACTAAACTTCTTCAAGCATTACTGAAAGCCACAGGACAAGATCCATCTAAACTCAATTTACCAACATTACCACCTAACATAAACGTGAGTCCAAACCTGCCAAATGGTGTGAATGAAGATTTGAAACTACTTTCAAATCTACTAGCTTCGCCATCGCCGTTGAATGAGCCATTTGATCCGCTAACACGGGATTCCTTGCCTTATGGTGCAAAAATAGCTGTTAAGGATGATCTGAGAAGTGTGCAAGACGATAAGAAGTTGTTACAAACTTTAATCAAATTACAGGATGTTCAGGAGACTACGACGCAAAGGAACAAACTTACCATCACAGGTAATGTTTCAAATTCCGACATTGTAAATACTCATTTAACGTTTAATGGTTACCAACTGAAGGTAGGTAATTACTAACCAAAAAGTCTTAGAATAACATTCTAAAATAAGAATATTACTAGGTACTTACTAAATTATATCGCAATTTTAATAAAAGGTAGGTAGAAAATAATTCTTCGTGACTGAAATTATTTTACTTGTTATATTTTTAACACATTTTTTAAGATCATCTTCGTTTCATGATTACTAAAAAAGAATGCAAAAACATTTCAGGAGAGTCAGCCGATGAAACTCTTAAGAAGCTGGTACAACAGCAACGACAAACATCGGGGATGCTATCTGAAGCAACCGTATCACCTGTGTCGTTGAGCACAGAGTTTGGAAAGAGCAACGACGCGCTACTGGCTGCGTTGCTGAAGGAGCAAGGCTTTGGTCCAACCACGGCAAGTTCTTTGGATGAGCAACTTCGACTCTCTGTTAGTCTAACTTTTCTTTTCGCACTTAATATAACTTTGAATGATCAATTTTTCATTCAAAGTGCCAAATAACATAAATCTAAATCCTAACGCATACAATTTTACTAATGAAACCAACCTGCCTTCACTCTGCTTATTGCACCATTATGTAGTTATCTATCATCTATCTATTTTACTATTTCATGTGTCTTAGTTTACGCTGTGATATTAGGTACTTTACAATTAACTGTAACCTTTAGGCTTTACTCAACCAAGTGGTAGTGACGCCGAAAGCGCGGCGGACAACCACACCACCGCCGCCGCCACCAGCGCCTAGGAGGCCAATCTTGGATGGCTTAGCTTGGCTCTGGCAGCAATGGAGAGAAACAGCGCCTGGAAGCGGACCCCCAAGGCCAAACCGAGTGCCCTCAGCTGCCCCAGCGCCCGCGGCGAGACCTTCAATATCTTCAACAGCGACGAGCAACAGAGTCAATTGGTTGGGCTCTGGGCCGTTCGTTGGCAACGCTGATGATCGACCAGCGAATAGAGTGGGTTTTGCATCGTTATTACTAAAATTATGTGATTGGGGATGAGGTGTTGGGAACAGACTTTAGATTAAATATTGCCATTATTAATTCAGATATTTCTATGACATTCTTATTTGCTATTAGTTCCTATTTAATCTAAGTCTGGTTTTGTATAGTTTGTATAGACTTGGCGATCGGGTGGATGTATATAGTGAGTTAGTATTATTTAAATTTTCTATAGTTTTTTCTTTTGTAATAATTATATTTCCTTAGTTAAATTATTTATTAATGGGCTTCATTGGCTTGTACATAAACTTTGTGCCGTTAAGCTACGCGTTTATTTTGTATAATAAAGTGTTTTTAATTAATTGTTTTTTGTCAATTGTATTTAATGTCAATTTTAGCCACCCAATCCCTTCCATATCTGATTCCATTAATGATGTTGTATATAACAAAACCTAATTAATTGTAATTGACCAGACTATAACTTTCTATTCAGATACTGTTTTTTCTAAAGTCTAGGTCAATTAAGTCCATATCCCTTGGCGTCACTCATCCATCACCAAATAACTTGTCACGTCCCGTAAATTTGCAAGGGTTTTGGTAATCCATTTAATTGTGTATTTAATAGATTAATTGCACGTAAAAGCATTCCGTTGCATTATTAATACGAAGCAGTTAGTTTAATGTGTAAAAATTGTAAGTAAAACAAGTGTGTGTGTGTATAGTGTATCATTTATTGGTGAGTAAATATTGATCGATTGGTTTTAAATTTTACTAAAATATTAATTACTCTAAATTATTATTAATTTCTGCTAAATGCCTGCCTATTAAACGTACTGATATGTTTAATAACTTACTAAGGATTATTTTAATATCTACACTTATCTGTCCAAAAACTAAAATTGAAAAATAATGATTTTATTTTCATTTTTTATTCTATTTTATTCTTTCAGAAAAACTTACAGCTAGAATACAAAGTAGAAACATATTGTAAAAAAAGATGGCCAATTATAAGTTTTGACATGTAGTAATATGTGTGTGCGTCATGTGCTTCACATGATGCACAGTGTTCAATACGCAATGCAGTAGTAATTTTAATAATAAAAAAATAGTAATGGTTACGATGGTGACCCTCTTCCCGAGACTTTGCCTTTAGCTTAACATCATTCCAGGTGAAGTCAAATTGACGTGTCCGGTGTAAAAAAAATAAACAAATTAAAAATTGTTTTCAATTTTAATGTTTTAAAACAATCAGCTCTTATTTTTTTCTCAAAATCTCGTATACCTTTAATATTCTTTAGGAATTTCTTTTTACATATTTTGACCAAATTTTGTAAATAACTACCTTTCCTTTGTACACCTCTGTATATTAATGTAAATTGAATGTTTGTAAATAATTATGTGTGTGTAAATTGTCACTAGTTTGTGTATTTATGTACATTCTGCTTCATTTGTACACTTTTTTACACCTATCTATTTTTCCTCCTTCACACATTATTTTTCATAACTCACGATCAAATTTGCTGCACAAATCTAAAAAAGTTATGTATAAAGATGTTGATATTCTCGAAATAAAAAAAATATTTGATGCCTCTTTTCTTACCTACTCTAAAAGACAAATGGTGTATTATTTGTAAATAGTACAAGATCGACATCTTTAAACAAAACCATTCAATGCGTCGCCGCTCACTGCCTAAGCAAAAACATTATCATTATTATTACCTTCTTGTGCCATCTTATGTCTAACAAGCCTCACCTAAACATAGATACCGCTGGAGCCTCCGAGTGTGGCAGCAGAGCCTGGTATACCTGGCAGAGGGCAGCTGGTATCTGCAGCCATTAATGTTACCAGAGCTTTCTCGCAGTTCCTAGGGGCTGCGATACAGGTAAATTTAATACAAAATTTCAAATTTGTATTATTGGAAACAAAATTTCCCCAAAATTATTTATTGTATTTTTTAAAGTTAATCTCGTTTTCATAGATATTTCAGAAATAAAGCAGATTCAAGAAAATTTTGTAAGTTGTGTCATCCTAACACAACCAATTAATAATTTAGTGTGACTAAATATCATCATCAACATCTGTAATTAATTACATTTTCATTTAAAAATAACAATATTAATTATTTTGATCGAGTTGATTTATTAACATAAACATTTTTATGTAAATATGTAACTGTCTTCGCTTTCTTTTCATAAATTATTACAATTTAAATTTTAAAAAAATACGTGTACAGCACCAATATTTTTTACAATAGGGTTTAAAATCTTACATAAAATAATAAGTAAAGTGAAAACGAATGGCAAATAAATTCATTTAATGGTAGGATGATAATAATTTATATCAATGTACTGCCCTGCCCACACTGTGAGGTACAAGCGTCACAGTGTGGGGAGAATCAATAGTAGTGAGTGACTGACGAACACACCGAGGTAAAACACTCGAGAAGTCCTACGAAAAGTTAAACTGTATTGATGGATGAAGTGTGTAAAGAAAAGTGTGTGGCCAAAATCGAGTGATTGTGAAATTGAGAGTTCAAAAAAAAGCATACATAGAGGTACATATTGTATCGTCCCCAAACCAATATGAATTTACGTTTTAGGTTCTTATAAGAATTACTGTACATTAGATATCAATTGGATCTTGACAGCCTTCAAAGTTGCCAAATGTCTTTGCTTGCCGAAAAAACTCTTACAACATAATGATATATTTTTGTGTATTTTCCAGGGTGCTGCCCAAACCGTCCAGAACGTATTCCGCGCTGGTCAGCAAGCGGCCACAGACGTCTATAGCAACGGTTCCGGCGGATCAGGATAACCGCCATAACATAGGACTCAAAACTTTTCCGAAAGTGTCATAGTACGCACAATGTGTTGAAGTGCTCAAATGTAAATAGTCGTTGTAAAGTGTTATTCATAGTGTTGATTCGAAAATGTAGTTGAGTTCAAAGTCCTTAGGGATTAAACATACTGGGTAACTTAATGTAATAGCAGTTAGGAATTAAATTTAACCTTTAAGAGGATATTACCGTCAGCTCGCTCTTCACAGAGTGGATATAATTCAAAGTTTGGTCAATAAGTCATTGGGGTTAAATACATTTTAGAAACAAAATAAATGCACCAGTACAAGGTTTCTGATCAGTCAGTTTGCTGTTAAATGAATCTATTTCGAAAATGATACGTCATTCAAAACCTTCGATTTACATAGAAAACGACTTTAATAATTCAGACAATCTAAATTTTGAGTAGGTACAGAGTAATAAACTATTATTTGATAAATAAAAGCCATATCTACTATAATAGTTTTGTATTAAATGAACAAATTACGGCTGAAAATAGTTCAAAACCTCAGAACTTCTCACACTGATGCAAAGCGATAGAGCAAGTAATTTACATCTTTTAAAGGAATATTAGTAATTACTAGTATTACCACTAACCCAGCTAAGCTAAATAACTTGCGTAAAAATGGATTCAAGTCGGTAAAATATTAGATTTGAATCTGGAACCTCTTGATCATAGGGCTGACTCCATTATAACTAAGTTACTTTGTATAAGGAGACCACGAATTCTGTCGAAAATATCCTCTTAATTCAGGTTTGCATTTTGTATAAATAAAATAATAGCAAACACAGTCTTAAGTAGTTACTATATTATAATAATTATGAAATAAATTTTCATTTTATAAATTACATGTGTACATTTTATAAAAATTGTTTTATCAACAGAACATTGACGTAATTATATTTTTTTAGTTTCTTTTTTTACAAAACAAATTCTTTAATTAGTTCAGAAATCCTTTTTTTTATTAGAAATTCGTTACTTTAATTATTATTTTTTGGATTGAAAACAGGTGATTCTGCTTTTGTAATTTTCACTTTTAAAGGAACGAGTCGATTTTATTACAAAATTTACTATGTCGTTCGAAAACTACTGAAGCAATCATACTGTTGTTGTAATGTTTCCTTAGATAGAATGTCTGTCAACAAAATTACTTACAACTAGAACTGGCACAGGTAGCTTAGTTGATGGAGTATTCGACTTAGGAATGGACTGTTGCGGGTTAAAGCCCGATGATGTTGGTTTATTTCAACAATGACTTCTGTGTATACACAAACTGAAATTGTCGTATTTCAAACTGTCATGGCTTTTGAAGGATGACTTAATTTGTTAATATTCGAATAGAAAGAGCGAAAGTATGAATAACTAGTAGTTAGGAAAGAAATACACTAAAGTGCTTATGGTCACTATTTGCAAGTGCAAATAGTGACCATAGTCACCACAGTGCACTCAACTGCAACAATGCACTATGGTGACTGTAGTCACCATAGTGCATTTTAGCGGTTATGAACGAAAGAAGCAAGAAACAAAGATAATTTATAACCGCAATTAATATCGTATCAGGTTCGGGATTGTTCTTGGAGGAGATGAATTTTAAATTCCAAATTTGGAACAGGACGGTGAAATTAATATATGAATCAGGTACAGAATTTTGTCACTTATCATATAATCTTAGTGCTGATTTTGACATTATAGCCATCTGTACGACTACGACAGTTACAAAAAAATTGTGGTCTGAAAGTAGTCTTATTTTAATACCATTTTTTTGTCGTACAGCCAGTAGTTTACATTGAAGTCATTGTGTGTCAATATAAATTTTATGATAAGTTTAGAATAGTAAATCCTTCCTGTCTATATTAAAATTACGTGTGTTCTATCGGATAAGCTATGTAATATACACTGCTGGTTACCCATGTAATGTTTCTGTAGAACTTGATTCTTTAAAGTTCCTAGGCAGAGTTGTAAAACGTTTTCAATCAATGCCTATGAATGTAATGTTTTATCTCTTTTTGTGATTTTTGTTACAACTCTGAGCAATGTCATCTTTAGGTTTGCGACCTATACGTCTGAATCTAGACTTAGGCAAACAATGTGATGTTAGCACTACCTTAGTTTGTATTATTTAATTGCTTAATAATTATTTTATTTTCTTCTCGTGAATGATAAACATTGACAAAGTTAAACCTTAAATAAAATTATGTTGCTTCTCTTTGTACATCAATATCTTCTTCGATTTGTTGCTTTCCATTTATAGGGTATTAAAATTGGAATATGTACTTATTTGTAAAAATCGATAGCCTTATTACATAATTATAACTAGCAAAATTTGTAATATTGTAAAATAAATGATAGTCAGAGATAGCAAAAAAAATATTGAAAATCCGACTGCTCTGATTAAATTATACAGTCAATTTAATACCCATATTATACTAAAAATTATATATTTGGAAATGAAGCCACACTGCCGCCATATTGAATTTTAACAAAAAATTATAACCATTGTCACTCTGGATAATTTAAGGATTAACCACACCCCAGTAATTTAAATCTTTTTCTGTAAACATTACACTTTCTTGGGCAGTCGTGTAAAAAACATGATGATTATTAAGGTATACTTAGTTAATGATATTATGTAAACCGTTTGTCATATTGAATATGACAGTGCGTTTTCCTAATGGAGTTTTAGGGTTAATTCCCACTGAAAGATCAGCGGCCAGCAACGGGTTATTGAAGGAAAATATTACAAACAATTTTGAAATGTATGTATACAGTAGAAAAAGTTTATAATCACGTAAAGGGTGTATGCATCTTCTCGGAACTAAAGTAAAGCCAACGAAGCGAGAGAAAAAATGTAAACAAAGTTTCAGCGAAATGCGCTTGAAGTGATAACGTAATAATTTTCAAATAAAAATGTTTGGACATTTTTATTTGAAAATTATTACGTATCACTTCAAGCGCATTCCAGACAGGAATGAAATTACTCATAAGATGGCTGATCTGACAGTTTAGAACCGCCCTGTGCTGACAGCTTTCCTGTACTACGGAACGCGCAACGACAGCTGTCGCTCAGCCATTGTCGCATACGTGTGACATGTGCGACAAGGACAGAGAAAATAATCGCTAACTATCGCAACGTAACTCAGTAATGGTAGATTTATTTACCCTTTTTCTCTAGTCTCGTTGGTTTTACTTTAGTAACAAATTCCTACTGGCTGTTACTCTTTAAGTGAGAATTGACCCTTAGGGCCGGCGCCCAGTGCCGGCATCGGCGAGCATGAGGATTTTGTATTTGTCGTGTAACAATAGAGCTTATTGATATAGAAATAAAATTGAACTTTAATTGTTAACCATACCGCTGCAGAATGCCGATCGATGCCGACGATAGTCGACGATCGTCATTGAAATTTCAATTTTATGATGATAGTGATAAGATCTATTATGCTTGGCAAGAAAAATCTTGAAGCTCGCCGATGCCGATAATGGGCGCCGGCCCTTAATCAGATGAAAGATATAGTTGTAAGTTTATCTGTAATCTTAAGCCTAACATGTGCCATTAGCACGTGCTTGTACTCGCTTCTACGTTCTTCGGCTTCTATTTATTTATTTAAAATAAATGATCTGTTTTACATTTCATTAAGAATGTTACAGATTCGGGTATTATAGTCAGGTTTCAGTAATAAATTGGCCTGTTAAAATTTAGAATAAAATAATTACATAACTATCAAATTTTTGGAAACGTAAATTTTCCTAAAAATAATAAAATTTCGTAAAAATAAATATATTTGACTGATTAAAAAATCTATATGCGATTGAAATTTCTGCCTGTTATAATTTATTTAACAAAAACAAAATAAAAGATTTGTAGTGAATAATTTGTCTTGACTTTTCTTTTTATAAATTGTGTAAATAGTAAAATTCATTGTTAAAAATACTAAAAATCCAATATTACTAATGTCATTAACGAACCTGACTGGTAGCCTGACCTGGGAATGTTTTAATATGCGTTAACCAAGCCGTATAGCTTCTCACTGCCTCTAGTTATAATAATATAATAAGTAGATTAATTTATATAAGGAATGGGTACTATAATAAAATATTAAACGGACAAATGTAAATAACTGACACTTTTTTGGGCCTATACACATTGACAAGTTTTTGTAAATAACCAGGTTTTAACCGATTAACTAACAGATTAGATTTAAATAAAATTATTTGGCAATAGTTTTACAAAAAGCATAATATTTGTAAATTTTTAAATTTGGTAAACTTTGAATTAATTTCTGCTAACTTTGACGTCAATTCACCATTTCATACAATTAGATTTAGGACTAACTTTAACAAGTATTGTAACACTGTATATAGAATGTACATTTTTGAACTAAATTGACTGTAACACATTGAATATTGTATAAGGTATATTATTGCTTTGTGCATAGACTCCTCTTATGTAAGTGTCGCCTTAATTATAATAACCTAGTGTTTAAAAAATATATATTATATGTATTTATATTTTTGGGAGAAAGGTGGGAAAATAAATAGAAGAAAAATATGTATTTCTTTTATTTTTAACAATCCTTAGAGATTTTTTTATAAAAACTCTTTGTATTTAAAATCTGAAGGCAAGGGTAGTTATTTTTAAAATATCTAACAAGCTTTAATTTCGAATACATAGGGAAAAAGAATCTTCTCGGGTGGGACTCGAACCCGCAGTCTTTCCCTTACAGGGGGAATGCCTGACCAATTCGGCTACCGAGACACAACCGATATGATTCAAATTTCCCATCTTATACGTCTTTAAGGCGACGTGGCGTCATCTACCGATTTTCTTACGAACTATCGGAATCAATGAATGATGTTACAATCATTTTTAAACATTGATTTTTGATAACTGCGCCCAAACAATTGAAGGAATTTTTACAGCATTAAGTATGCTAACTATACAAAAAATTCCTTCAAAAGCTTTAATTTATAAGTGACATGATTATTTGAATTCCTAATGACTAGATCGATAAGATATTTACCTTTTTTTCGTAAGAAAGTTGGTAGATAGCTCCACCATCACCCTTAAAGACGGATACAAAGAGAAGGGAAATTTGAAGTGATTCAGGCGTGACTCAATAACTCAGTTGGAAGAGCATTCCCCCTGTAAGGGAAAGGACGTGGGTTCAAGTCCCGGTGTATTTTGAAGATAGGTATTTCCTGTTAATTAATATCGAATATCCTGAGGTCCCGAACACCCTCGAGCCTTTGCAGATGCGTAGAGATGATGCGTCTTTAGCAGTATTCTACCGTCTCTACCATGGTGAATGTTCTGATGAGCTCTTTCAATTAGTCCTACTCTCTCCTTTAGGACAACACGTGCAGGGCTTAGATGTCACCCGCATATGGTACAGAATATATCTTCTAGAACCCAGCGGTTTGGTGAATCATTCCTATGCCGTACCATTAAGACCTGGAACTCCCTGCCAGCTCACGTGTTTCCTTCTTCCTACAGTTCCGGGTCCTATAAGCGGGGCGTGAAAAGGCATCTGAGTGCCACCATTGTTAACATGGTACATGTTTACGATGGTGACCCCTTTCCAAGACTTTGCTTTAACTCACCATCAGGCGAGGTGAAGTTAAATTGACGTGTCCTTTTATACTTGTGAAAACGAATGTTGGCAAATAATTTCGTCATTCATTTTACATTGTTTTACTTGCCTTGGTAGATTTCCTACCTATGAATATGGATTCTTAATTTAAGCATAGGTAAAAAAATCATATGACGATCTTAATTTATATGGTAAGCAAATAAAATGAATAAAAATGTACCAGTTTGTAATCCGCATCTCTCGTGACCATAATTCACTCAGTGTAGTTTAGCAGGCGTTCTACACAAGCAAAGTTATTAAACATCACTCCCTCACTACATAGTATGAAGCAGAGTCTTTAAAACTACGTTACCGATTTCGATGCAGTTTTTTAATAGATAAAGTAGTTCAAGAGTAAGGTATAAATTATGTAAATACGGAACACTGTACAGACTGTCTATCCAGTCCTGAAATGTAAACCTAAAGACGGCCTCATGCATCAATCAACATTTATATGTACCGGTTTGCAGGGGATGTTGACTTGAGCCCCAACAAAATCATGTATTGTGATCCCGAAAGTCCAAACACCCATAAAAGCGGTATTTCCGACCCAATACGACCTTCAAACCTTCAAGAAAAGGGCGTACTCTTTTTTAAAACGAAGGCAACGCACTTGTGACTCCTCTGGTGTTGCGTGTGTCCATGGGCGACGGTGATCGTCTATATATACCATCAGGCGATCCGTCTGCTCGTTTTCCTCCCAATTTCATCAAAAAAACCGGTCAAGTGCGAGTCGGATTCGCGCACCGAGAGTTCCTTAACTAACTTAAGCTACATAGGCTACAATATATTTTGATTGCGTTAACATAGAAGTTTGATTTTAGCACAGCTTCAAGACGTTATCAGCTTGAGTATGTGTTGTGAATTTCTACTCGATTTCTTCACGCATACCTGAGAAAAGGGTCTTGACCACGGAGGACAGAATATGATTAAGTAACGGAATAAAAACGCGCGCCAAATGCGGGTGGGAAGAGAGACGGACTAAGGACTTCATAGGCTTAGTTCCTACCGAATGAGTCCATTTGACTTTTGGATGGCACGCGACTCGATTGCCTTGCAACAACTCCGCTATCATTTCCTTCTCCATGGTCTTGACAGACAAACGGACAGATGGACAACTAAGTGATGCTATAAGAATTTCGTTTTTACCCAACTGCGAAGGAAGGAGGGTAATGTTTTTCGAGACTATGTATGTATGTCCATTTATTTGGTACGGCCTACAGCCTGAACGGCTTGACGGATTTGGACATGTGAGGTGTCATTTGATTCGTCGTGATTGTGTGAGTGACATCAGGTACATTAAATTTCTTAAAAAAATAAGATGGTGGATTTTTGGCGCCAAAACGTATGACGTCAAAAATATTTTTAACTCAGAGTTATCGAGTATTGTATCAAAATGAAGGAGATTACAAAAAGATATAGGTACATGTCATATCATATCTAAAATTACAAAATAAAAAAAATGATTAAAAAATTAATAAACCCAACTAGCAGGCCGTACCGAACCGAGTAGCAGACGGTACCCATTAATTTTCTTTCGGTTTATGTTTTGGCAGATGCGTACCGCCTGCTATCAAACTTATTTCGATCTTTTCAGTGGCAGTATGGCTTTTTTTAATCATTTGGTTTTTTTTCAGTGTTCAACTACTTTTACCACTGAATGTACAGTCGATAAAAGATATACGGTCGCACTTTTTCATATAAAATTATATTTAAAGGTGCAACCGTCCTTGGTCGACCTGTAGGTACATACATTGATCTAGGCGCGGCTTTTCCATAAAATATTCACAGTTAAACATTACTAATACACTCAATAACTATTCAAATCTGAACTAATCAATTTAATCGCTATATTATCGTAGAAACCAGTTCTAATACTTACAGCGATAGTACACTATCATGTCTTGTGTTACTCGACCTTGAAATAGTGACAAAGTTCATTTTAAGTAGTTTTAAAGAACATCTGGTGTTTGCATTTAGTATTATTACAATACTAAACATGCTATATAGGAATATTTAGATGACTTCTATAAAATAAATACTACTAGGCCGGTTGTATGGTTCAAAAAACTGACAGGAGAGTTTTCGTGCTGCCAGTGGGAAGACCAAAGACGTCCTTTTTAGCTGACTGTCAAAAAAATAAAGTTTAAAACTAAAACCCGACTACCGAAAAATCACGCTCTAAAACGTGACAAACAAGAAAATATCAAGGATAGCCGTGGTCGTATGCCACTTTTCCCTAGAATATATTGTTTTAATAGAGTAAGTGGCATACGACCACGGCTATCCTTGATATTTTCTTGTTTGTTACTTTTTAGAACGTAATTTTTCAGTAGTCGGGTTTTAGTTTTAAACTTTATTTTTTTATTTATATTAATTTGGGGCAAGGTAAAGCTAATAAGTTATATATATTTGAAATGTGCTTATTAAGCACTTTCATTTGATACCAAACACGGCATATTTCTCTCAAATTTATTTTTTAACACAATACCTTATGAGCGCTAGAGGGCGCCACATAAGATTGAGTGACACGTCATATAGCCTATAACCATCGGACGATCAAGCCGCTTGTAACAATACCTCATTTGTCCAATTCTAATAAACAGTTGAGGAGCTATGAGGGAACAAATGAACATACATACATACATACATACATACATACATACATAGCCTGTCAAAATCATAACCCTCCTTTTGGCTTCGCCGTAGTCGGGTAAAAAGGGTTGTTTTTCTCGCGTATCTTGTGTGTATATTTATAACATTCGTTATTACCTCATATCTACAGAACCACTTCATAGATTACAATGGTTAATGTCTCAAATTAAAGTATTTGTCGCCCAAGTGCACATGAAACGTGGAAAAAGAACTACATGATGAGCATTTGGCGCCAAAATTATGTTGTTATAAAAATATTTTTACTTGAACTTATCGAGTAGGGTATCAAAATGAAGGTAATTAAAAGGAGATTCCAAAAATATATAACACGTATATCGTCACTAAAAAGTATTATTTCTTTTTTTCGAAACATTTGAACACACAGATTGAACATTATTCAAAAACATTCACAATCGTATCTTACTAATTATTACTACGAGTATGTACATATTCACTATTTTTGAGTACACTGTTTTTCTTACTTACTGACGGCACAGAAACTCTCTGTGCTTACAGGGTCACGAGTATGACTCCCTAGTTGTTACTTACACACATTCATGGGCCACGGTAATCTTTTGCCATCAGGTGAACCGTATGCTGTGTCTGTCACCTTACTGGTATAAAAAATATAGCAAAGCCTGGATTGACGCTCGGATATTAAGAAAAACAATGTCCATATTAAATGAAATTCTCCCACCGATCGCTTTTATAGTTTACATTAATAAATTACTATAGATTATATTAATATTATGATGACGTGTGACGTCTTTTATTACCCTATTTTACTGTCTCTATGTGATGTTTATTAACAAATGTGTTTGCGAATATCTCAATAAAGCAAGTGACAAATTTCGTACATCATTCAAATAAAAATCATTCTTCTGGACATAATGCTTCACCTTGTACTTTTATATAAACTGAACATAATTTATCAGACGATGACCTACTCCCGTAAAAGTCAAATGAAACCAAAAAAGAGTACCTAGTAGGAGAGCAAATCCCGGGCTTTAAAATGCAAACTATGTATGCAACCAGTATTGGTAGGTACTTGGACCGTTGTCCCCCTCCCGAGGAGGGCCAGACAAGGGATGGCCCTGGGTCAGCCGGGGTGCGAGGGATATGTCGATGACAATCTCACCTCCGGCCTAGCACCACGACCCACAGTCGGCGTGCGGTTTTAGTCGGTTCGAGTGCGACATAACCTCCCCTTCCGGCTCCGGCAGGGGGGATATCCGAGTTGATTTCCGCACGAAAAAAATAAATTGGATTGAAAAAAATATAGATCTACTAATCACAAAACCATTAGTATTTAATATTTCTTATGGTTGTTAATAAGTAAACGCAGTGGCACACCGAATGAGTTTAGCGCATTAATCAGAATACGCATTAATATAACCCCGATTGACTGGCGTAGTACTGTAGCCATTTGATTTACTCACTTCATTAGAAAACGCGTACGACACTCGGTGCGGCATTAGTTGAAATAGGGCAAACGTGATGGGTTAGATCAACTACATAGTTACAAATTGACACTAGATGGAGTTATATGTACCGTCAGCAATTTAATTAATGTTTAGATGTATGAGACAGGTGGAGCACAGCGTAGCGATAGTGTTGTGACAGATACCAGATAAAATGCTGGAGAATCGCCTTCATTTGTTTCTACGTTTAGTTTCAACTGCTTGGATTTTTTTGTTGATTTGTTTCAACGGCGGTAGTATATTACCATGCGACCTCTACCGTGTCTGAGGATAGAGGGAGTGTTGACTTGGCGTCGTAAGGAATGACATAATGTGTGTAAAAAGTGCTGTCTTTGTAAGGGATACCATTTCATTTCTTTTAAAGAAAATTTGAATCGAAATTATTAATATTCCTTCTAACCCCACCAACTAAGCTAAATTGCTTGCGCTACGAGTGGGTTCACGTCGGTAGTGTAATGGCCAGGATTCGAACCCGGGACCACTCGATCGTAAAGCCGGCTCCTCAACCAATAAGCTACCGACGCTTCAAAAAAAAACATCTGAAGTGGTGTAGTAAAAGTAGGTTAGCAGACCCATGGGCTCCAAGATATGGCCTCAGATGTATCCGGGACTCAACGTTAAGACGATCACCTTTGTATGAGTAGATGCAGTGTGATAGATCTTCCAACTCTTTGGATTTTATAACGCTGGCTGATCATAATGCGTGACTGTTGATGCAGACCATACATATTTAACTGTAGAGAAATCACCGTTTCGAATATGAGCATGTATATTAATAGTACTTGAAACATAGTATTTACCTAGGGACATACGATATATAAATAAAGTATGTTTAGTTTTTCTTATACCTTCAGGGCAATGCTTCTAGTTCTCCGAGGCAAGATGAGAAACATCTTTTACAACTATCATTATAAACTAAAATATCATTAGCATTTGAACAAACCAGTTGGCTTCTTATGATGCAGATGTGTGTACGTGTTCACGTTTATTATTCGATGAAATTATTATTTGTGAGCTGCTGACGGAACCATTAAGACCTGAAACTCCATACCAGCTCACGTGTTTGCTTCTTGCTACAGTCCTGGGTCTTTTAAGTGGGGCGTGACACTACAAATGAGGCCGTTAAGCTGAGTGCCACCACTGTTAACATGGTACATGTTTACGATGGTGACCCTAGTTCAGAGACTTTGCCTTTAGCTTACCATCAGGAGAGGTGAAGTCAAATTAACGTGTCCCTTATAAAAAAAAGACATCCACACCTGTTTTTTATACGTGATGACTCCTTACACCACTGTTGACGACACGTCATGAAATCTTTAATAATAATGCTCATCATTAATAGGAACAATTTAGAAGTTTTTTTTTTTTAATTTCAATCAGTCATTCTTGGATGCCGTGTTAGTTATGGTGGAGTATAATAGGGCCACCACATCTCTTCTTGTGGGTATCGTAGAAGGTGACTAAGGGACAGGGCTGTTCTTCATCCAACAGTAAACATACAGCCCATGACTAAGTGCCTGCTTGACGGCATAGGCTCGCCCCCTATTACATGGCGAAATGTGGGTAGTAAGTAATACACCTCTGTCTACCCCTTCGGAGATTGACAGGTGTGAGTATATGTATGTATGTTATTCTTGGAATGTTTTCTCAACTCGTTGGGATTGGATTTCATAAATCTAACTACGAAGCAACTAAACTTTGCTATTTTTCATGAGTTGACCACCAAAATTATCCGAAATTTTGTAGATAGCCAATTGTCGAATTAGAGCTCAAACTACCCGTAACGACAGCTAATGATATTCGGATGACTGGGACCTTCTGGCCTTATGGCCTTCCATATACACTTCAGAGAAATGTTCATAAATCAGAAAATGGTCATAAATCCTAACATTGACCTGGCTAGCTTAACTTTTGACGAGTACTCTATAGCAAAGGTTCTTATTGAAAACAATAGCTAAACTAAATGAAGTGTTGATATTGACATAGAGTAAGAACGGATCATATAAACTGATAGATAAAAGTAATCTACAGGGCAAAAACCTTTACCAGAAGTGGCAAAAACAAAGCAAGTGTTCGCAAAAGCTACCAAACATGTTCAGTGTCTGGTTTATTGCTAATTTTCTTTCTATATCATATCTTTTTGATATCTTTATGAATATTTTTACATCTTGTTTTGATAATCCAAAAAGAAGTATCTGAGTATGAATTTGGCTTTAAGCAAAAGTAATTATAATAGCGTGATACGATAATCATCTTTTCTGAATCTAAATACCTAATAATATATTTAAATAAAATTACAGCTTTCTACGACAGCTACTTAAATTACTTCCTTGTTATATCGAGAGTAAAAAAATATTGAAAATGGCTCCATCAGATAATTGTGTCGCAGTAAATTGATGTTCTTCATTTGAACATCAATCCCAATTGCATCAAAAGTTTGCAGAAAAGGAGCTTCTTCGGGAAAAAATACGCTCGAGCCACGTCTGCCAATCAACAGCAAGACTGGCTTGCAGATGAAGTTGGCGGGGCCTAATTCCGAAGATATTGTTGGCATGTCCATAGGCTACGGTAACCACTTTTCATCATGTGGACCGTGTGCTTGTCGTATAAAAGAAATCCAATTGTACCAGAATCAGTTCAGTAGTGTTCAAGTTATACGGACCAACGTTACTTTTGCAGCAAAAAGCCGAGCAAGATTTTTAGCGCAGTTTTGATAGCAAAATCGGCTGAAAGTATTAATTTAGTGAAACACATAGGTATATACTTTTTATAATGTAAGAGAATAATTTACACGTGGAAGGAAAGGACGTGGGAAAAAAAAATCACTGAATTGATACTTCCAGACGATTTTCCTATTGAAACTGTGCCCGAAACCTTTCGCCCCGAAACGACTATAAAATCACTCGATATTTATCACTATGACAAAGAAGGTAGTGCCTGCTAAATTGACATCTGACAGGACTGTATGGCTTGGCGTCGTGAAGGGTGACATGCGTTAAAACGGTCTCTCTACCTTGGACGCCCAAGATCGTGCGAAGTGGAGGAGGTAGAGCCAGAAGGCGGACCCTGAGATCCGAGGGCACCGTGGCCTCGGATGCAAGCAGGACTAATGTCTTTATGTGGATGATGATGAGGAATGTATGGAAGATAATGATAATATGATGCACTGACCCCAAATAATTGGGACAAGGGCAGGCAGTTCATGACGTAAATCCCATGTCATCACATTTCGATAGAATGCAATCAAGTCATGCAATATCGTTATCTCGTAAATAAATCACCAAAAGCTTTTAAACACTGAGTGGATATGAATAAGGTTGTATATATTTACCACTCGGGAAATTACTGCTTAAAACAAATATGTCATACGACCTTGACGAGATGTGTCATTGGTGAAAGTTGGGATGGTCAGTGTTGGCGGTTGCTTGAGATGAATCTGTGGCATTTCATATTGCGAAATTATGAGACGTATACTGTGACGTCAGCCCGGTTGGGTCCAAAGTCCTGGGTCCGCTTTTTATTCTTTTTTCTCTCAAATAGACATAAAGCAACTGGAGCGATTAGTGGTGCTGAATTATAGTATGTTAGAGTCAGGGAAATGACCTGACATAAATAGTGACTGCTGAACAAAATAAGACATTCCTACTGGATTGAAATTAATAGCAAACATGCTGCATTCTTGAATGACACAAACGTGGTGTCATCTTTTTCTTCTGTCGAGTCGACGGCATGTCATGTCAAATCTTGTTTGCCCAGTGTGAAGCCACTCTGAGGGTGTTCTAAGAGGTACTGATGGCTGATAGAGACAACCAAGAGTTTTAGTATCAGAAAAGCTGGTATGCCCCAGAAGCAAAATCTCTTGGAATCCCCGCAAGCATTGGCTATCAATGCCCATCGGGATTCTTTGTCATATTCGGGGAAATAGGTGATGGCATATTATTATCATTCGTTCAATAAATTTACTAGGTGATATAAATATTTACACCTAAGTTTTTATTCTACCTATATTTTTCCTTTAAGTTTTTAAGACTCAGGTGTTTCTTAATACTGAATATAAAAAGTGCTTCACGAATGTGTAAACCGGTAACACGAGTTTTCTTTGTGAACATTGTAGTTTTAATTATTTTTTTTTTTAATAACAAAGTTAAACTTGAAATGAAACCAGTCATAGACATTTTGATAACGTAATAAAAACATCATCGTCATCGCAAGGATAGCCCCGGTTGAATTCAAGGCATATTCTTTGGAGTCAAAAATTCGCTCCCTTACTTTTTCTATTGAGTTGGCTTATCATGTTTTTTGCGACTGCCGTCTCTAGAGGGAAGCCTACACCTTTGTTTTTCATGCGGATATACCCCACGGATACCTCCCCCGCCGAAGAAGGAAGGGGATGTTATGTTAGACTCGAACCAACTGAAACCGCACGCCGACTGAGGGTCGTGGTGCTAGGCCGGAGGTGAGGTTGTCTTTGACATATCCATCACACCTCGGCTTACCCAGGGCTATCCCTTACGGTCTGGCCCTCCTCGGGAGGGGGGACAGCGGTATTAATTAGCAGGTGTATGGGCGGTGAGGTTGAGGGGGACCTTTAGAATGTTAGTAGGGCTTGGTATACCTTGCAGACCTGAGTATTTACTATGAATTTCAACTTCATACGTCCAAGTATGCCTAAGAATAACAAAAACCCCCGATACCCCCCGCTTTAACCCCCATAACTTTTAAAAGGCTCTACCGATTTACATCAAACATGTCTAAGAACACTTCCACATAAGTCACCTATAATACAAAAAAAAAAAACTAAATTGAAATCGCTTCATCCGTTCGGGAGCTATGATGCCACAGACAGACAGACACGTAAAACTTATACCATCCCTCTCTTTGTGTCTGGGGTTAAAAAGGAATAGACACAAATAATTAAGTGACCCTATAAGGATTTCGTTTTTAACTTTTGAAACTCTTATAAGTTTCTAATAGGGTACTTACCTGTGATATTTCTGTTGTTACTATGCTTAAAAAAATACTAAGAATTTCATAAATTATTGACCAAAATAGAGCACAGTAATATCCTCATAATGCTAAGCTCAACACACCATTCCAAGTCAAAGCAGTCACCATGTTATACTGATACATTATAGAATGAAGTAGGTAGGTATAATTGGTATGTAGTTACATTATTAGTATAGGAACATTCATTTATGAGTTATGTATTAAGTGTAACAACATACTCGTTAACAATACGGAAGCAAAAGCCCAGAGTTTATTACCATACATAATTATAATCTGCATCGATTATTCTGTATTATAGTTTACTACTTTATTTTTAATATTGACTTAGTTACCTTTGACTAAAGTAATACTCTTTGGTTGTTACGGAGATAAAAGTCATTAAAAGTATGCAAATTTTTCAGCTTATACCCACATAGGTACTTAAGTTCACACCGTCTATACAATAACAATAACGGGAATTAACGCGATCATGGTATAGGCACATACGTACCTTTGATTTGCCTGACGCTTCGCCAGGTAACACAGGCCGTGATCACAGGCTGTGATATTTTTACCTAAGCGTCAAATTCAAAGTAAGAATTTGAAATTTCAATCCATACTAATATTATAACCTAAATAGACCGCGGTAGCCTAGTGGTATGGGTAATGGACTGCTGAGACGAGGTCTCGGGTTCGATCCCAGGTTTACCATGGCACACACCAATGACTTTTCGATGCTTTTCGAAGTTATGTGTGTATTTATCGCAGGTTTATAAGTGCCCGGTTAATGGCAATAGGCTCGCCACCTATTACATTGGGACCTAAACATAAACTGGCGAAACGTGGGTGCTAGCACCTCTGCCTACCCCTACGGGGAATACGGGCGTGAGTTTATGTTATGTTATGTTATGTTTACTAATATTATAAATGCGAAAGTAACTATGTCTGTATGTCTGTATGTTACGCTTTCACGCCTAAACCCCTGAACCGATTTATGTGAAATTTGATATAGGGGTAGATTAGACCTTGAGAAAGGACATAGGCTATGTTTTGTCGCGAGAACCGACATCCACACTAGCGGAGCCGCGGGCAAAAGCTAGTATTTTATATTTGGTTCTCGTTTAATTTTCATTTCAGATTTTTGGTCCTACATAATATGGAAGCCTATTGCCGTCAGGTGGGTACTTTGCCACGAGCTGTACGTTTACTGTCAGATGGAGACCAGCCCTATTGTTTAGTCTCCTTCTATGATACCCACGATAGAGTATCTCTATTCCACTCCACTAGGAACCAAATGTGCTCGTAGAACCGAATGCAACCAAACTGCACTGAACAAATGCATTACCAAATACCTTAGTATATTTGTAAACCTTTGGCCCAACCAAAATCTATTTATAGATATTAACAAGCCTCCATCTGGGGTTTTACAAAAGTATTTACCAACAATCTGTACCGTTGATACATACCTACATAACAAAAGGCGTCTGCACATAAAATGCCGTCAGACTGGTATTCATTACGTACGTTACTTTATATCTTTTCTCAATACTAGTTATTATAATATGAATATGTTTTCTTTCAGTCGGACAAACCTATGACTTATAGCGGTTATATGGTATAACTATTACGTAATAACGATGACGACTTGGAGATGAAGTATACGATGATATATTGGATTCTGGTTATAAAAGACTAGCTTTTGCCCGCGGCTCCGCCCGCGTGGATGTCAGTTATCGCGACCAAACTATGTCCTTTCTCAAGTTCTAATATCGGTTCAGTGGCTAAGCGTAATATATAGACAGACAGACAGACAGAGTTACTTTCGCATTTATAACATTAGCATGGATTGAAGGAATTTTTACAGCATTAAGTATCGATTAGCATGGATTATGATGTTATAATAGACATTCTATTTTTTTATGGTAGTAAGGAAGCTGCATCTCCTCCCATGTGGTGTCGTACAAGACGACTAAGACTCAGCCTCGGACGCACGGCTTGAGTCAACAATAGTGCCCGTAATGCGGCAGTAGGCACACCCCCTGTTACGTGGGACCGAATCCAACGATTGGTGCAATGTGGGTGTTAATTCACCTCTGCCTAAACCTCCGGGGATAAAGGCGTGATTGTATCTATGTATGTATGTATGTATGTAGTAAGGTACACAGTACTCATGGTAAATGGTTACCTTAGCTTAGATTACGATTAGTTGGATATACAGAGGAAAGATTATAGGAGAAATTTGAAGTGAGGTCAGACGCAGACCCTGAAAATCTTTGTGGGCCCCAGACCCCATACACCCAGAATCACTTCTGATATAACAAGGTCAGAGCATAGACATTATTAGATATTAAGAAAAGGTAAACCTTCCTAAGGACATCTAGTTCTGGGTATTGTGTTTTTCTATCTGTTTAGGAAATGTTAGCGCATGATTCAGGGAATTTTAATGTCACTGTGGGCTGTATTGTGCCATATACATGCATACACGCTTTTCTAGGAATATACAGAGAGATCTACTCAACTGCTTGGCAGCACTCACCAAGTAGGGCAGGACCGTAAGGGATGGCCCTGGGTCAGACGGGGTGTGAGGGATATGTCGAAGGCAACCTCACCTCCGGCCTAGCAATACGACCCTTAGTTGACGTGCGTTTTTAGTCGGTTCGACTCCGACATAACTCCCCTACCGGCCCCGGCGGGGGAGTTATCCGAGGAGTATTCCACACGAAAAAAAGGCAGGACTAACAGCATCCTGAAGGTATTGTCCGAGAGGTGGGACCTTCGCGTCCCACAAAGGTGGACGCGCCTGCATGCTAGCGCGTTCCCTCGATTTATATTGTAATTTTGTTGTAGTGTTTTCATTTAGTACTAAGATAGTTGTAAGACCATTGTTACTAAAACATATGTACATGTACATACGTCTGAAATACATTATTATTATTTATCTATTTGCATCTTATAACATAGAGGTTAATTATAATATTGCTAGGTACTACATAACATCTCTTGACGAAATGGGTTAGTCCCGATTCACACTCGACTTATTTCGCTGTATAATCGCGTGATAGGCGCTTAATCCAAAAATGGAGGGGAGGGGGGAGGGAGATAATTGAGAACGGGGACAATCGCGTTTAACCCGGCGAAATATGTAACATTCTTAGCCTTGAATCCGTTCTAATAGGTACTGGCTAATGACTATTAATACCCCACGACTGATATTATTGAATAATAATTTAAGATCCGTATGTTTCAATAACTATATTGGAAAACTGAGAATGTAAGGTACATTGGAACTATAAATATTCAATTCAATGTGGGCTTTTCCTATGAAGTATGTCTGTTTTTTAGTTTCAAGGATCAAGTAACGGATGCTTGAGATTTGATTTTAATGAACTACTAATGTAAGTCGATCGAACCTCACGACAATAATGACATTATCATAAATCATAATCATCACATCATATCATAAATAAAAATATATCACAATTTTTTTGTCAAACGCAAATCACGTTAGTATAAAGGTAAGAAAATTTTGGAAAGTTAAGATGTAAATAGAGACCCTGGTGACATCGAGTGTAACCCTCTTTGCGTAATATAATAAAAAAAGGGTGACGCGTGCCAAGCCCACTGGTCTCCTAAAATTCGACCCCTGGAATAAAACTTGTAGATTCACCTCCTACGTCTATTGGTGGAGAATGCTCTCTATCTACTACTCTCAATGTCGCCTGTTTATCAGTAAGTGAACCCATCAGCTGCTACTTGAGGTTGGTATGAGCCCCGAAGATCGTAAGGAGACACCTTGCACTAAGTTGAGTGCCAAATATAATGCCTACAGTCCCGGGTCCTTTAGCGGGGCGTGAAAAGGCATCTGCTGAGGCCGTCAAGCTGATTGCCACCACTGTTAACATGGTACATGTTTACGACGGTGACCCTCTTTCCAAGACTTTGCCTGTAGCTTACCATCAGGCAAGATGAAGTCAAATTGACGTGTCCTTTATAAAAAAAGTCCAAGTAAAGTCCCTAGTTTTAAAATTAAACCGTGCAAATCGTTTTGTGTGTCCGTAGTAATTCTGTTCCGTCACTTCCATCGCATGTCGACATCCAATGTTATCTCGATCGATCACCGATTTGACGTCGTAAAGGTTCCCCGCACTTCTCAGAACCGAATTTGTTACGTACTCGCAAAATGTTCTATGAAATTGTTCACTCGTGCGCAATAGAATTTTGGAATGTTATAAAACATGATCATTTTGTTTTTATTAGCGTTGTGTTAATTTTATGCTATCGTCACTGGTTTCGTAGCCCCTCGTTTTTTATTGTACGAGCCCCAGTTAAGACTAGTGGGGCTCTGGCCTGGATGAGTGACGTAAACGTCCAACTTATTGCAGTGAACTGCAGGCTACGCTCAATGTGCGGCGTAGATTTTTTTCCCACCTTGTGCATCCGGTCTATCCCAGCAATCTTTTTCGGACATGCGTCAATTTGGCTGACGCTTCTTCTTCTATTTGCTAATTTGTCGATCTCCACTCTAAGACGACTAACTCACTTACTACATTTGACGGATAATCTCATTAAATTTTTCATCCTGTTATGACATCTTAAGTTTAGTAAAGCGTTGTTAAATGTACACGAGACCTGTAAACGCATTTAAAATTTTTTGACTTCAACAATACTTTGCTTTGGTGTTTTTGTGTTTTGCGCCATGGAAGTTAGCCTATAGATCTCAAGGGAGGTTATTCACTGATATGGAGTGAGTTTTAGAGCTAGATTGGCACATACGTCTCCAAAATTTTGGAAAGGTTGACTGCGTGAGTTTCAAAAGGTTGGCAGCGTGCGTGTAGGTCATGAACTGTAGTACCATTTACCATGGATGCGCTATCATTGTAAAATAAAGCATCTTTCAAAAGCCTTAGAGAGTAAATGTTCACGTCGTTGCTATTGCTTGCTTGGTACGAGGTTGACCTAAACTGTCCTGCCAACTTAGAAACGTCTGGTACACTGTCTTGTCATTCAATCGGCGGCGCTCGTACTTTAGTTCAAACTTAACTACCTCATTACGCAGTGTTAGCAGCTGTCAATATTATGCATGAAGCCTAGAAAGTGTCATTGGGGTTTTTTAATGCCTTTCCCCAACCAGTCGTCCTTGAGCGCACAGTTCCTTTTGCCACAAGACCAGTTTTTGATGTTTCTTACAAAATACAACGCGATAGTAGCTAACGAAAGTCTGTATCGCGGCATTTAACTCGGATATGTCTTACTATTCCCAAACGCAGCACGAGACTTGGAAGAATGCTGCCACCCTAGACAAGTGACAATTCGTTGACTGGCGTATCATGGAATAGAATGACGAATGTATGGGATTTGACGTTTATGACATTCTTTGACGACTGTGATAAACGTCATATCATATCCCATACATTTGTTATTATATTTCACGATACGCCGGCTAGTGAATTGTAGGGTTCCACATAATAACCAAATACCGACAGGCCTAATATAGGTCTGTTAATACCCTTCTGCTTATCTCTCTTCACTTCATCCGAGTTAATACAAGTTGCATCTAAAGTAACGACTTTAGAATCCTATGTTCCCACTCATTGGTTGGATGATGATGAGTGCTTTCCTCTCAGAGTTGAAAGGTAAGATGGCGGTCGACCCTATGGAGGGGAGAGGGGGTAAAGCCAATAGGAGAAGGAGTAAGACGACCCTTAATTTCGTGGCGAAATGCAATTGAGAGCAACGCTTAGATAATGTCGTTTGACTCTCCAACCCAGGCAGGGAAGCGTACACCAGAGCCTTGTCCATCAATAAGGGAGATTGACTCGGGTCATTTTGGCTCTGAAGATCTTGGCGGGGCCCCACACATCTGCCTACCCCTCGGTAATATGTAGACGTGAGTTCATTACGTAGCTTGGTGACATTTAGATGTGCAGTTTATTCCGTTACCAGTAAATATCGCAGCCAGTTTCGTTTGCATTAGGTGTTTTGACATTTCACGACACAAGTGTAGATATGCACTGTTATATACTATTATGAAAATAGTAATAATATAGATATATCTATAGTTTGTTTGATCTTTTGTGTCACTGACTATTGCGACAAAGTGTGCAAAGCGATATATTTACTAATCGAGTGTTGTTTTAACAATTATGAATATGCATATTACGTCATGAAGCGTCAGTAGTTTACTTGTTAAGGAATCAACCTTATAACGACAAACATACTCATTCTTTCCATAGTCGTATTCTATATCTTCAATTCACTATTTTTTTTTTATAAAGGACACGTCAATTTGAAGAAGGCAAAGACTCGGAAAGAGGGTCACCATCGTAAACATGTACCATGTTAACAGTGGTGGCACTCAGCTTGACGGTCTCATCAGATGCCTTTTCACGCCCCGCTTGAGGACCTGGGACTGTAGGAAGAAGGAAACACGTGAGCTGGCAGGGAGTTCCAGGTCTTAATGGTGCGGCATAGGAATGAGTCACTGAAACGCTTGGTTCTAGCAGGTATTCTGCACCGTATACGGATGGCATCTTATACTCAAAGCTTCTAGAGAATAGGCTTTATCCATTGACCGTATAATTTGTGGTCAAAAGTAAACCTTTTATGGACAAGCACACGTCACCTTAAGGCTCAAGTGTTCTTTAAATATAGGCAGAACTAATTGAAGCCAATGTAGTCAATGCAAATGTAATTTATCACAAATTTATTTATTTATATAATACTAGCTGTTGCCCGCGGCTTCACCCGCGCAGATGTTGATTATCGCGACTAAACATTGCCTATGTAAAGACATTGAGGAAGGCCTCAATGTCTAATCTACCCCTATACCAAATTTCATCAAAATTTAGGCGTGAAAGTGTAACACAGAGACTGAAAGAGTTACTTTCGCATTTATAATATTAGTATGGATGACATAGTACCCGTGGCCAGGTGCAGGTGCTCTTTGGAAGACGATGAGTGGGTTAAGCTACCCAGGTGTGGTTGCCAATTGGATTGGTGACCACAAAGTGGTATTTCATTTGAGAGCTTCTTTGCTTCGGAGGGGGCCCGGTTGTCAATAGTCGTTAAATCAAATACAGAGGCCTATATGCTACCCCGATTAACTGTCAGTGATTGAATACATCACAAAAAGTTAATCGCTTGGGTGGGATTCAAACTGGCGCTCTTTCCCTTACAGGGGAATTTTTATTTTTAACCTTTAACTACTAGGCCACTGAGCCTCCTCCAATAAGGGAAAGATCGTAAGTTTGAGTCCCACCCGAGCGATTCACAGTTTCCTGATGTACCCGATTGTATAGTTAGCACACCTAATGCTCTAAAAAAAACCATTCATTCTATACTGCTAGAACAGCCTAGCTCCGCCCAGAAGCGCAGAAGCTTACTGGGGACTTCACAGACTTCGCGGAGCGATCTAATTGTGCCGAGAATTTGGGATCGTTGATTGGCCACTGCCTCGCAATCTAATGCCAAGCCGTATCATGATGCAGATGAAATTAAAATTTATATAAAACACACGTTGCGGATAAATCCATAAACTATTTTTTATGAATCTACCATGCTAATTTTACACACTTAGGTCTCAAAAAGGCTATTGTTCAATCCAGTTAGTGAACCTAAACCCTTACGTGAACACATTCCATCACAAGCATAATCTTATGTCACGAGATCGATAAGGTAGATGAATTTGAAACATCCTGAAAACTCTAATGGATGCTGAGATGGTACGCATATTTCGGTTTTATTTTACCCCACTGCGTTGAAGAATAAACGAGAGTTATTATATTTACAGCTGTATAGTTGCAAGGAAGCAGCGCAGATAATATCAATGTAATAAAACAATTCATTCTGTCACTGTGGAATAAAATTATACAGTCACAAACAAAGGCCTAAATTTTTTGTTGGTAGTTTTGATAGATACAAATGTTTTGAAGCATAATGGATATTTTTTATACTAAGGAACTAGTTGTAACCGGTTGAAATGTAAAAATCGTAATAAAAGCTGTATCTACTTAAAAAATTATCGCTTGGATGACCTCTGACAAGTTACATATTTCAAAACTTAATGTCAATTTCTGTAAACACATATACAAAGAAATATAGAATGAAATAGGACAAAATTCGCATTAATTAATACAAAAAAAAGCATCAACTGTTTTTGCAAACTTAACCAGACTACCTATGTACATAACAACTACTACGCGGGCAGAATTTCATCGGAAAATGCGAAAAAAATCGCCGTTCGACCGCAGCGTTTCGAAGTAGAACAAAGTAGGTCGGCTAACTTCGTTGCTGCTCGGGGGGCTTCGTGCGTCCTCGGAAGTCGGCGCTCGCGCATACAGCATCGAGACACCGCCCCGGCCGCAGTCGTGCTCGTGCTTTATAAAAGTTTTTCCTAACATATACGTCACGGGATGCAAGTTTTCTCTAAAAAAATACATTGTGTCCACGCGGACTAATATTTTGAAGTTGAACTACGTATCGTTGCCGAACATTTTCTTCGCATTATATTTTTTTGTGGCTCGTGTTTGAACTGTTTGTACGAAAACATGTTGTGGGAGACTGGTTTTATTGAGGAGTCTGATACAGTAAGTTTTTTTTTATTACTATATTAATATATTATTATTTGAACTGGTATTAATGTTTTAAATTACGAAACTGAGCTTATAGCACGCACACAGAGCCAGGCACGTACGTACGCGGTGTTTGTGTATGTGTGTGTTAACTTTCTAGTTTTCGCTCGACGCTCGAATGTATATTTACATAAAACGTGAACAGTTTTTCATAATATAATCCACATGGAAGCGTTTGAGGCTCATTTTATTCATTGTGCACATCCCAGTTGTGATAGGATTAGGAATAGCTTTAATTATGCTAATAAAATGTTGATTTTGACGTTTCGCTATGTGGCGACTAAAATGACGCTTCTTAGAAGTTATGTAGCGATTCGGCATGCTAACCAGTTATCGGCCTTTGTTCAATTTTGGAACAAGCAAGTTTTTGTTTTATTTGTTGTGAACGTTGTTACATGTACAGCGGTTTCATAATTTTGTTTTGTTTAACATACCTAACTTCTTATCCATAACTTAACAACAAAAAACATCCAGATATAAATTAACCATGCAATTTAATCCTAAAAATGTTTGGTAATTTTTCTGTTGCGGTTTTCCTTAACAAAATATTTAAACTGAATAGGTATTATATTATATTTCAATTAAATGTTTACCTGTTAATCACGTCATCACTTCAATAGAGCCTTGTAGGTACCTACATAATCATGACGCAATTACTAGCATTGTGAGAACGCTTCAGTTTCTTATTTACTTACCTAGAAATTTGCCTCTTTTTTCTTTAGCCGATAGATTAAAAAGAGGTAATAAATATAGATAACGTAAAAAATTAAAAAATACTTCTAATAACATACCTAAATCATAATTATGTATATGTTCTGATATCAAACAGACAACTGCGTCATTACTTCAATAACGATTTAGTATAATTTGCAATATCATATAATGACAATACGATCAGACAATCGTTCTATCACTATATCACGTAAAATAGCACTATTATATTATCACACAATCATACAATATCACATAACAATACTATCACAATAACACAGAATTATAATCACGATGTCACGTAACAAGATTGTCATAATATCACAATCATATTATCATAATATCACATAATCATACCATGACAATGTCACATAACAATACTATCACAATATCACATAACAGTACTATCATAATATTACAATCATACTATCATCATTTCACATAACAATACTATCATAATATCACAATTATGCTATCACAATTATACTATCACAATTAACAATAATATTACTATTACAATATCACATAATCTTACAATACCGCATAATCATACAATCACAATATCACTGAATAATGCTATCATAATATCACAAAATCAAATGATCTTACAATCATAATATCACGCAAAACTATGCGCTCCTCTTCACGCCAGCTGTCGAGAGCACATCATCATTATCTTATCAACAAGTGGACAAGGGTCACCTCCCACGTTCTAATGGAGATTGATGGTCACGCACATCAGCTAAACCAGATATCTCGAATGAGACGTTGATATTAGAGAGCCAGACTAGGAATATTTGAAGCTTAATTAAACCAGCACGTAGGAGGCAAAGGCAAAGAGTGATTTTTTTAAAATCACCTCTGAAAACACCCTCTGAGACGCTTTAATACAAATATACCTACATATATTTGAATGAATTTTTATAGCATTTTATTATGCTAAGTTTAAAATTCGGGCGGAGTCATAAAAAATCAATGTTTAAAAATGGTTGAAAAATCATTCATTGGTTCCCACAGTTCATAAGAAAGTTGGTAGATGGCTCTACCGTCGCCCTTAAAGACGGATAGCAAGAGAAGGGAAATTTGAAGTTATTCAGGTGTGGCTCAATAGTTCAGTTGGAAGAGCATTTCTCCTGTAAGGGAAAGGTCGTGGGTTCAAGTCCCACTTGAGCATTTCAATTTTTCCGATGTATTCGAGTACCTACACATATTTCTATAGGTGCTATACCTCTCTGATACCTGTCCATAATGGAGTAGACAGAAATATCATGGCATCTATTGCCGTATGCCAGGTTTAAATTATGAATCCTTGCAGCTAAAAATGATCACGTAACCTTTCCCAGGAATCAAACCTGAGTCAGATTAGTAGACCGCATTGGTTACTGCTAATTAAATAACACAGACATTAATTTCACTTGAATTATTAAAAAAAAAACGATTTAATTATGTAAATAAAAGTATATGCTCGACGAAATTTAAAATGCTAATGTAAAAAGATAAAACAATTTTAAAGATAAAAAACTAATGTTATAACTTACATATCAAGTTTGGGAACGTATAAATTTTCCATAAAGACCTGCACACCTGTTGAAAATTATTGTTAAACCGCAGCTACGGTTGGAATAATAATTATAATCGTATTCCCACAATCCATCGTCCCAGGAGAAAGAGCGGCAATTGTGCCGTTCCCGTTTTGTAATTTTTGCTAAATCCATTTAGGGCCGGTTCGACCAAACACGAGTAAATTTTATTCCTAGAACAAACAGCCAATATGTGGGTGATATTGCCTGTTTATTCTAGGAATAAACTTTACCCGCATTTGGTCGTATGTACACACACACAGTCCCGGGTCCTTTAAGCGGGGCGTAACAAGGCATCTAATGGGGCCCTCAAGCTGAGTGCCACTACTGTTAACATGGTAAATGTTTACGATGGTGACCCTCTTTCCGAGACTTTGCTAAAGGTTAACATCAGGCGAGGTGAAGTCAAATTGACGTGTCCAGTATAAAAAAAATAACCCAAAGCCAGTTTTCGAGGTTGGCTAGCAAAGAAATGAAAAACAAGCCTTGTCTCCTGATTATTACAAAAATAAATACATACATACATATTCTCACGCCTCTAAATCCGCGAGGGGTAAGCAGAGGTGTATTAACATCCACATTTCACCAACTATGAGTTTCAGTCCCACGTAATAGCGGGCAAGTTTATTGCCGTCAAGTGGGCACTTAGTTAAGTAAGAGCTGTATGTTTACTGTGGGATGGATCCCATAGTCGCCTTTTAGGACATCCATAGGAAGACATAGGATGACCCTGTTTCTATTCCACTGGGACCTAACACGGTAGTCTTTACAGGAATACCTACTTTTGCACAAACCATGTTATTGATGTACATAACATAAACTCACTCCTGTATTCCCCGAAGGGGTAGGAAGAGGTACTAGCACCCACATTTCGCCAGTTTGTTTAGGTTCCAATGTAATAGGTGGCGAGCCTATTGCCATTAACCGGGCACTTATAAACCTGCGATAAATACACACATAACTTCGAAAAGCATCGAAAAGTCATTGGTGTGTGCCTTGGTAAACCTGGGATCGAACCCGAGACCTCGTCTTAGCAGTCCATTACCCATACCACTAGGCTACCGCAGACCATTTATATTCTTATATTAATATTAATGTAAGGGTCGTCTACTAATCTCTAGCTTCGGTTAAATATCTACATTGACACTAGCAACTGCGTATTGATAGCTTATCAAAAAGAGAGGGTAGACATTAAATAATACACGAGAAAGAGAGATAGAAAGTCATGTAACACATTCATGTTATCTCTTGTAGCTGTTAGTAGCGATAGTTAATAAAATCCTACAAATATTATAAACGCGAAAGTCTGTGAGTATGGATGGATATATGTATGGATGGACGTTTCTTACTTGTTACTCTTTCACGTAAAAACTACTGAATGGATTTTCATGAAACTTTACAATAATATAGCTTATACATCAGAATAACACATAGCCTATATATCATCACGCTACTACACAAGGGAATGGAGCAGTGACCATTAATGTTAACAAATTCGGCCGTCATCGGCATATACGCAGAAGTGACAGTGTGGTTATTTCTGTTGCTTGTTAGATAACTATATCATTGTATAAGAGGGTGCAGCGGGAACGGGGTTGGACGCCACGCGGGTGGAAAATAATTGGCAGTACGAAGTTCGCTGGGTCAGCTAATATTTATATATTTGAAGGGGTTAAAAGTTGAGAGGACGTAGAGCAGAAATAGATCGACTCTATCGGGGAATTGCCGTATGCTTTCTCAATTGGTACACACTTTATTAAAAGTAGAGACCTGCACACGTATTTCTCTCCTCTTATTTTCCCGGGTTCTTCAAGCGGGGCGTGAAAAAACATCTATCAAGGCCGTCAAGTTAGGGACCACCATTTTACGTTCAATAGCATCGAGAATGGTGGTCCGTATCTTCTGGACTACACGCCAGATTTTTTACCATCTTGCGGAGTGCAGACAATTGACCGATTATATATAAAAAACCTGTCTATAAGGGTAGAGTTTTAACAAGGAGTAATTCTCTATAAACATTTACATTTAATTAGCCAAATTGTTGCATAGCCCCGGGGAAACTGCAAAAAGCACCCAAAGAAGCATTTATTTTTTAAGCTCAAAAACGCAGCTATGTTCTTATCACTTAATAAAACATAGCACCACATAATTTTTATGTTGTGGAAAATATTAGCATTAATCAAAAATGCGAAAAAAAAATACCATTAATAAAATGATTGCCAGTAATATTGGTTAAAGTTTATTTTTGTCTATTCTTAGATAAATTGCTTGTATGCTTGTATATTGAATGAAAACATCTAAGATTATAGAGGTTATTCATTTTAGCAGGTTTATAATGGGGTAACCTTTTTCATAACACCAAATGTAGTAAAGTTACCCGTTAAACAGTCCAAACATGGAAGAAGCTTCATCTCACAAGAGTGTATTAGGTAGCGGAAGCATAATGGACGCAGTTAAACATGAAATGAACCAGCTTATTAGTTTGCAAGAGATATTTATAACCACCATCATAACTGCTCACATAAGTAGTAAAATCTCTTTTATTTAATGAAAGAGTCGTTAGCGATTTGATAACATAACAGATTATTTCTGGATGACTGCGGATTAGGTATTTGAACATCATTCAGATTTTGAAACAATTGATTAGTGACTTTTGAGAGAAGTGAAACCGTTTGAGAAAAATGTTTTTAGTAAATATTGTATTATACAGTAGTGATTTTTTTTTTTTTTTTTTACATTAAAAATATATTTAATTTAGAATAAAAAACTACTAATTACAAATAAAATAAAAGAAACGATAGTAGTGATTTTTGTGTTAGAAAAACAAATGATTATAAAATAAGTAAACCCGAACTGCCTCTGAAAAGATCGAAATAAGTTTGATAGCAGGCGGTACCCATTTGCCAATCATAAACCAAAAGAAAATTAATGGGTACCGCCTGCTATCAAACTTATTTCGATCTTTTCAGAGGCAGTTCGGGTTTATTTATTTTATAATCATTTGTTTTATTTTATAATTTTTAGTTATGATATGACATGTATATCTTTTTGTAATCTCCTTCTAATTTCCTTTATTTTGATACCCTACTCGATAAGTTTGAGTCAAAAATATTATTTAAAAATCCGCCATTTTGATTTTCTCGAAATTTTAATGTACCTGGTGTCACTCACACAATCACGACGTATTAAATGACACCTCACATGGCCAAATGTGTCAAGCCGTTCAGGCTGTAGGCCGTGCCAAATAAATGGACATACATACATACATAGTCTTGAAAAACATTACCCTCCTTCCTTCGGCAGTCAGGTAAAAATAAAGGTTCACGCGGGTGCTACGTGGCACTACAGTCGGTTTCGCTACAGCGAGCGTAGCAAATGTTTACCACCCCTAAGTAACCGATCCAAACTAGTCGCAAGGTCAACTCGGTCAACAAACTTTGTTCTCAATTCATTTGGCACGAGGTTATAGTGAGGTTATCTATCGAATCGTACTTACTTACGGCCGTTCCCAATAACATACTTACAGTTAAAGATAGATCGCAACAGTCAAATTTGACGTTTGTTTAAATTCAAAACATGGTAACTGATTTTTTTGTGGGAAAGCGTATCGTGGTATAATTTTATTTTCCGAAATTGGTGTGCTCCTATTGCAGTTACTATGTTTTGAATTTAAACGGCCGAACACTTTATCCGTAGATGCGATCTATCTTTATCTGTCAGTATGTTATTGGGAACGGCGAATCACGCTAAAACAGCTGAATGGGCCTCGGTATAATATGAAATATAGATAGATTAGAATCTGGAGTAGCTATTTATTCTAGGAATAATATGTTTCTGTTGGTGTGAAGAAGCTAGTTTTCAATAAAGTTGATTGTATATCTACAGTACACAAATGAGCATTATATACTAAAATATAGGATTACTAGCTTTTGCCCGCGGCTCCACCCGCGTGCATATCGGTTATCGCGACCATGTCGGTGATCGCGACCAAACATAGCCTATGTCCTTTCTCATGGTCTAATCTACCCCTATACCAAATTTCATCAAAATCGGTTCACTGGTTTAGGCGTGAAATAGTAACATACAGATAGACAGACAAACAGACAGACAGACAGAGTTACTTTCGCATTTATAATATTAGTATGGATATGGATTATGTATAAGGTCAACCGTAAAAGGGCCGAAAATATTGTCTTCATTTGATGAAAATTTAAAACAAGTAGTATACAAACTATTTCTATCTATTTATATTGAAAAAAAAAAACATAAAGGACCTGCAACCATTACTTGACAGGAGGAATGCTAAATTGATCATTAAACATATTATTGTAATCATGTAACATTTAAACATGTACCTATATAAATATCATGTTTACTACAATATGTTCGATTTGTTGCTACCGTTCCCAAATACTAAAAATGATAATTTTATGTCTGTGATTAACATCAATATGGCCATTAATACTGAAATTAAGTAATAATATCTACTAAATTAACACCAAAGCAACAACATTATCTACAGATTTTGACGACTTCAATAAAAATCATTGTAAGAAAAGAAAATGTCCGTTAATATTTGATCAACATTGATCTGAGTTTACATTACCTACTACTAAATACGGATTGATTCTGATGAAGTTACTGGTCTGATAAATTAAATCACTTATAAACACAACTTTTGACTTCTATATAACCTTACTATACCTTACAAAATAAGAAATAAATAATTAGTAAGGAAATAATTACTTAGGTACACAACCTATATTTACAAAATTACACCCTGTTAATGTTTTAACTAGTATCAAAATAACACAATAGCTAATCAGCGGAAATCTAAAAAATAACAAAATCAATGACCTTAAGAGTCCAAACTTCGTGATCACGACTGGTATAAAAATTGAGACGAAGTCGGAAGTATAACCTGATCGTATATCAATAACAAATGTTAAGGAGTGCTTGTATCGTAAATATATCACTTGTATATTTAATTAGATGACAGAATGAAAAAGACTTTAGCCACATACCTACTAGACACGACTATTCACGTTGAAAAACATATTGCACGGTCTTCTTCTTCGTGTCAGTGGCAACAATCCCAAAACTCGCCGACTTTGGCCGCACTTTCCGTAGCTTCATTTACGTCGGCAATCGTCCAGGTGTAGGGGCACGTGGGCACGACAAGAGGTGGTCTATCGACTGTAGAGGTGCACCACAGTTGCAGCCACCACCCCCTGCATCCAGGTAACCCCTTTTTACCTGGTTCGCCCTACAGCAGCCGACCTGAGGCCTCAACCTATTTCTAACTGGACCATTTTGCACGTTAATAAACGTCGTCGTGTAGAATATCGGTATTAAAATGTTGTACCAAAGTGTATATAACGGGATTTCTTGTTGAACGTTGGAACTGTCCGACAATACAATACACATGCATTATGCAAACGTTATATTTCTCTGTTTGTGACCTCTATGACTTGACATTAAGCTGTAAGCTGTAAGCGTACAAAAGGTTAGTAGTAAAGCTATGTTTTTATGGCAGGAATTCGATGACGTATTACTTTGGGCATTCATTTATACCGGGTGTAAGGGGAACGCTCCCGTATCCGAAAACCCTTAGTAGTACTCCAGGTTCATAACACATGCCAATGTGATAAATACCTGGAGTACTAGTTACTAGGAGTTTTCGGCTTCGTAAGATTAGTAGAATAAATCATTATGACATAACATAACATAACATAAACTCACGCCTGTATTCCCCGAAGGGGTAGGCAGAGGTGGTAGCACCCACATTTCGCCAGTTTATGTTTAGGTCCCACTGTAATAGGTGGCGAGCCTATTGCCATTAACCGGGCACTTATAAACCTGCGATAAATACACACATAACTTCGAAAAGCATCGAAAAGTCATTGGTGTGTGCCATGGTAAACCTGGGATCGAACCCGAGACCTCGTCTCAGCAGTCCATTACTCATACCACTAGGCTACCGCAGATCTTTATATTAGCTGTCATTATGACAGCTAATATAAATTAGGACCAAATGCTAACAGGTAATTACAGATTTCAACTTTTGTATGTTGAGAATAGGTCACTTGCGTCGTAACTTACTGAGAACAGACAAGATCATAAGCAACTGGTCTATAAAATCTGTGAAAGCACTTCGCTTCGAATGTTTAATAGCTAATTTACACTTGGAGCTCTATTATTTGAACTCTTGGCCTTTAGACTGTAAACGATCCTATATCAATAATACAAATAAATATAATTGCTAAGATCTATTAATTGTCGTGATAATTTCTTCGAAGAGCAACGATTGTCGTCAATAATTAAGGCTCGTTTATATAAATGACTTTGAAAGGAGAGAAAAAAGTCACTCGCAGAAACTACAGTCGCTCGTTCGTCCTCGCCTGGCGAGAATCGCCTCGCAATTAAATATTAATAGTGTCGGTCGAAACAGAATTTTAAAGCAATGACATAAGGCATAAGTTGAAATGTCACTTGCGAAATGCGTATGACATAATCGTATGCGGGGATTGAGCGTGTAAACACTTTGACAGGGCGATTATTGCTAGTGATTATCGCATACGACTTTAACGATTCGAACGTGCGAGAAATTCGCACCCTCTAAATGACGACTAAATGCCCCTCTCGGCTCTGGCGGGGGAGGTATCTGTGGGAATTTCCGCACAAAAAAAGGCTTAAAGTTAGTTCTTAAATATAATAGTATTGTACCATTACGATATTTTATATTCAACCATATTGGCGAGAGTACAATTTGTTTTCAGTTTCGTAGGTTTTATTGTATGTAATTGTGGAGAAATCTATTGACTTTTCTCTATAATGGGGTGATATCTAAAAAATAATTCAAAACCAACAGAATTATATATATTTATATATTATATATATATATATATATATTTATAATATATATATAATATATATATTTATATATTTTATATATATTTTTTAACCTCCTTCTTTTATGAAGTAGGTTAAAAAATATTTTCATTAAAATTCTGGGACATTACTGATATTACGCAGCGGATTCGGAACACAGATAAAAAAGATAAACAAAACATACTTAGATAAATTGGAAATACAAGTACATTAAACTCGTATAATATAGAACCGGTCTAAACAATACATCATATAGATCCGAATCGTTCCTGGTGCAAAGGCTGGCCATCGCCATTCAGCATAGCAGCGCATTGACTGTTAAAAATAAATTTAGTAAAAGTGCAGTTAGTGCAATAACTGTGCATAATGGTAAAAAATACATATAGAATATTCATGTATAGCCCAATGCTCGACTGCATCGTCAAACAAGGATAGCAAACACTTGAATGCTGTATGTTTAAAACATGTTTATAAATTACAAAAGCTTGTTTTATGTTTTACAATTATTGTACCCTTACAAGTGACTTTTAGGTGCAAGTAAAATTTACGACAAACGTGCTCATAAATAGTATTGGTCTAGCTTAGGCTCACTGAAACTAAGTAATTTTAGAGCTAATTTCTTGCGTTAGAAACGGTAGATAAGAATCCACAAGAAGTGTTTATCTTCTATTTATTAGTTGATGATATTAATGTATATAAATACTCATTCTTACAACACATTACAGTAGAGTTATAGCACACTAACTTTGGCCCTTTGTCCTTTCTGAAGGTCTAATTTACCCCTAATTTACCAAAATTTCATTAAAATCGGTTCAGTGGTTTAGGCGTGAAAGTGTAACATGCAGACAGACAGAGTTACTTTTGCATTTATAATATTAGTATGGATTAATCCTGGACTTGAATCTAGTACAATCAACAACAAAAGAATCTTGACAAATTCTGGATCACTGTGGCTCGTAAAGCTCTAATGAAATAATGAAATATATCTACGAGTACTATGTGCTTTGGGGATTTTAAGACGATCTATATTTGAATTATTGAAACGCCGGCTTTTGCCCGCGGCTCCGCCCGCGTGGATGTCGGTTATCGCGACCAAACAAAGCCTATGTCCTTTCTCAAGGTCTAATCAACCCATGTACCAAATTTTATTTAAATCGGTTCAGCGGTTTAGGCGTGAAAGCGTTATACACAGACATACAGATATACAGACAGACAGACAGTTACTTTTGCATTTTTAATATTAGATGGATGTTTTCCAGTGCAATTTTTCTAATGATACTTCCAAGTATACGCAAATATAATAACATAATTGAAATATTATTTTAAATATTAATGCGCTAATCAATTTTTGTCGTTGGCAATTTATTTATTACCTTTTGCGTAATAAATAAATAAACTCAGCGGCGGTGTATGCTACTAATTATAACCCAAGAAAAAATAATTCCAGAATCTGCCCTTTGTCTTAAACTTTAAAATTAAAATTAACTACTCTATCTATGGTGAAACTGGACTATCTAAGCACTGTTTTAATCACACATAAAAAATGTTACCAAAATCGGTTCAATCATTTAGGAGATCAGTGACATACACACGTTCAAGTACGTTTTATGATATAAATATAATTATTTTGTTTACTGCTTCACGCTCAAGATAAAGAGGTCGTGACAGGCTGATGATATTTACATCCAAATAGATGCATCTCTTCCTCCTTGCTTATCTTGAAGGGGTTTTTTTTATGTAGTAGCTGCTTCTGTATCTCAGTGTACATTCGTCGAGGTCGACTCGAACAAACATGCCCTTTGTTTTGACATTATAATTTTTTAACATGCGTTTTGTTTGAGACATATTGAAGAACTCGAAACTTTTAGGCTTAGCTCAAACGCTATCTCTACGGTAGCTTTTGATAGACAGTAGCAAAATGTTTTATTTCTTAGTCTCAGCACTATGTGAGTTATATTCATAGGTGTGCTTCGTGTAATAGGAAATTAATTGTTTTAAATTTTTATTTGAAGCCCACCTATGGGTGCGCTAAGTGGAATCTTCAGGTGCGCTTCGTCTGGGTGCGATATAATTGAGTGTGCTTCATGGAATACCTACAAATGAGATGAAAAGGAATGAATAAAGAGACTAAGATTGGAAGAATACATAAAAACATAACATAAACTCACGCCTGTATTCCCCGAAGGGGTAGGCAGAGGTGCTAGCACCCACATTTCGCCAGTTTATGTTTAGGTCCCAATGTAATAGGTGGTCTATTGCCATTAACCGGGCACTTATAAACCTGCGATAAATACACATATAACTTCGAAAAGCATCGAAAAGTCATTGGTGTGTACCTTATATCATATATTATTATATAATTTTACATAAATTATGAATTATCGATCGTCATTTATTTATTTGTTAATGTGGAGTGATTTCTGAGGGCTGTATACAGGATACTTCACTTTAGAGTTGCATAATTGTACTTGGTCATAGTTGATTTTTAGCAGCATATGTACGGTGGAATAATTATATTTAGGTTAGGTTAGGTAAGGAGATGCTAAATTTTTTATGGATAAAAAAATGCCTAGATATCATTAGTCTAAATTACCATATGCCAAAATATTTTATGGTTATTTTTTTATGCAAAAGGATAGTGAACCCTTAACATCCACATTAATTCGTCCACTATAATTTTTCATTCTACGTAATTGAAGGCGAGCTTATTGCCATCAAAAGGGTAATTTGTCACGACCTATTTGTTTACACTATACCTCGGTACGGCACCCACGGGATGAGAAGCCGTTACAAATATTTTTATTTCTTTCATCGGCATCATTGGTTCCTATGATATATTTAATGTCTACGTAATTGTTTAAACACACGCAAACATGGCTCTCGGCCTTGTTACATCCATACTGACAGTTACGTCATTATATTTGAAATATCAAACAAATTTGTAGAGTAATCAGGTTGTTCACTGTCTTATGTAACTAGAGCAAATTATACTTTTGTCTTTAGTAATGCTACGCCTTAAGACAAGGACAGTCAATGACAGAAGTAGCTGAACACTTCGATGTAGGTACATTGAATGGTTTATGCTTTATTCCTTTGTCGTGTGTACAGATAAAATTAGATTGAACCACTTAGATTTAAAATGTATGAAATATGTGTAGATCTCCATTATGGCCCTCATAATTGAGTCAACCTCACCTACATGCTGATGCACCTGCGGCCATTACAATCTTGGTCAGATCAGATGGTTTTCGCTCCTATCAAAGTTGTATAATTCAAATCAAAAAAAGGTAAACAGTCTCCAGGTTTTGAAGTGAAAGCCTCAGATGCTTATGGGGACATGCAAACACTAAAATAATAATGATGATATTATACTTATCGAATGCATACGGAAAAATTAATCTTCTCGGGTGGGACTCGAACCCGCGATCTTTGCCTTACAGGGGGAATGCCTTGACCAACTCGGCTGCCGAGACATGCCCGATGTGATTCAAATTTCCCTTCTATTTTTATCCGTCTTTAAGGCGACGTACGGTGGAATCATCCACCGATGTTCTTACGAACTATCGGAAGCAATGAATGATGTTACAATCATTTTTAAACATTGATTTTTGATAACTCCGCCGAGTTGGTTAAGGCATTGGTACCCCTGTAAGGGAAAGATCGCGGGTTAGAGTCCCGCCCAAGAAGATTCGATATGTATAGTGAGCATACTTAATGCTGTAAAATTCATCAAAGATATTATACTTGTTTAAATAAAAAACCGGCTAAAAGTCATAGATGTTTATGTGGCTTATAAACTTATTCATGTGTAAGGTTGTCTTGTCGGTTCAAAACAGATTAAAGATTTGATCTTTAACAACTCGGAAGCAATCCCTTTGAAGGCCTTGGAGTATGTTGTAGAAAAATATATAGCAAGCGAAACTCAACCCTAATGTTACAGCACAATAAGAAATAATATATGATTAAATTATATTGCGACTTGTTCATTTTTTTGTAGACTTAATGTTGTACCAGTTTTTGAGTCAGGTGCAGGTGCAATCTCAATTTATTTTGAGTTCTATTCCAAAGGAATAGGGTTTAAAGTTGTGTACGATATTATATTGAAAGTATAATCATCAAACAAGGTATTTTATATGTACTTTTGACCTTATACGTGTACAGACATATGATTTAAATTTCGTTGCGTGATTATAACAATTTTATTTTAATGCAATTATTTTTATGAGCTGAAATAATTTGGGTGATAATTTACATTTAAAGTAACCGTGATGACATTTATTAAAATACGACGTCAATGGTAGCTCTTTAAAAATAATGTAACTACATGCGCTTTCATGCTTTTGAAAAGCCCTTTTTTAAAGACATCATTTATTTAAACAATTCGAATGTTGACTGTCTGTTCTTTAAAAATACTATAAATACATGCGCTTTCATGCTTTTGAAAAGCCCTTTTGTGAACAGCTCGAATGTTTTTCGAGGTTGACCCAGACTGACTTCCCTACTTACAGTGTTGCGTAATATACTTGATTTGTCATTTAATCAGTAAGTAGGTACGTGCCCAAACCACTTGTGGTAGAACCTTTCCATTCCATGCCTAAAAGACTGGTACATATTTTTATTACTAAATTAGGAAACATGGAAATATAACATAACAGTTTCATAGATAGTTTTCAAGTGATGACGCGGGTAGAAGCTAGTTTTGGAAAAAAATATAGGTTGTTAAAAACTTAATATACACTTGGAAATTAAATAAAAAAAACTCATCTTTGACCAAGTCTCTCATGCAACAGAACAATGACATAATTATTGTTCTAACTTGCTATTTTCTTTAAAAGTATTTTTAGAGTTCACAAATAGATGCTTGTTAAATTGTAAACATTGTATGCTTTTGAAAATGTAAATAAAGATGTTCTTGCATTATCGTAAAAATAGGTGATGTTTTTATTACCCGACTGCCCAAGGAAGGAGGGTAATATTTTTCGAGACGAGAGATTCTGGAACGAAATTTTCGGAAAATCAAAAACCCTTGAAATATTCCTTCAATCATTTTACTTATTTGTAACGTAAAACTTAACAAATGACGTCACTATTCACATAATATTATCACACGCTTAAAATAATTTTATTGATGAATTCAAAACTAATAACGATAAAGAAAAATGCTAAAGAAACTTGTCATTGGAAAACTAAAACGTAAACGCTTTCGAATTTCCCGCGCGCTGAGCAATTAACCCTCGAAATGACAGTGCGCACTTTAAATTCCGCACAAATTGTGGCACAAACGTACCGTGCCACATATGCGTTTGCGCGTACTTTCTTGTCTTTCCGTACTGCGGTAGACAGAGTAGCCAAGAAATGCATTGTAACATTATTAGATGTGGTTGCATTGGTTATTTTCAAATACGCAGTTAATAGAAAGTTTGTACAATTCTTTTAAATTGTATTTATTTGAAATATGTAAAAAAATAGGATAAAGCATCACGGGAAGGAGCATGTTTGCTCTTTCCAATATATATTTAAACATCAATGTATGTTTTGAAAAATCTGACATTGTATTATAGCTGTTGCATAATTCAATTCTCATTAATTCAAGAAATGAAAAAAAAAAAACAAAAATATGGTTTGATAATATTTGAGGAAATGTAATAATAATAATAATAAGAAATGCATTGTAACATTATTAGATGTGGTTGCATTGGTTATTTTCAAATACGCTCCGCCGCGCAACTTCCAGCAGTGGAACCAGCGGCGTCGAGCTCCTCTTCGAGCGACGAGTTCTTCTCTCCGCCGACGTCGCCAACACCTGTACGTCGGCCGGGGAGAGGCCGGCCACCGACCTGCTTGGGACCCCGACGCCCTCCGGCTTCGAATAGGGCCCCCGCTGCCGGTGGTAATGTGCACCGCATGCGATGGACTACTTCCATAAACGAAAATGTCATGCGGGCATATTTTGCGGCTACAGAGGGTGGAACTAACCTCAGTGCGTACCGTACTCGGATGCTTCCTTTGTTTCAGGCGCTTGAACCTACCATCAACACATCAGCACAACGATTATCGGACCAAGTGCGGGTCATTCAACGCAATCGCTTGTTGAATGAAACCGTACTTGAGACTCTACGGCTAGAATGCTTGAGAAATATCTGTGTCACCCCCGCCCCGGCTCCTGCTCCTGCTTCTACAGCAGAAATAAATGATGATGCTTATGTTGCGCCGGATGACACACCTATTCCTGTAAGTATTCAGTACAATGAAGAGATTAAGGAGGCTTTGGAATGTGCGTTGCGGGAATATCGATCAATGCCCGTACATGTCAGACCACGTCTCCCGCGGTTGCCCATACATAGGCGTAACATAGCGCTGGTGAGTGCCCTTGATTCATTATTACCTAGATATCTAGAAAATAGTGAGAACCTCGGTGACACTCATTCAATTCTGTATTGTACTGCTGTGGCGGCATGTCGTATGGCAGGTGCTAAATTTCCCATCAAAGATCCTGCCATACGACCTAAACCTGCTATACCAGCATGGCAATGCAGAATTGAACGACGTGTGACCGAGGCAAGGGTGCTCATCGGTAAACTAATCTGCTTCAGGTCGGGCAATACTCGCCCAAGGGTGATGCGCTATGTGACCCGAGCGTTTGCGGGAACTGATATTAGTCCCCTAGATTATACGTCTCGGGTCACAGAGCGTATTGACTTCCTGAAGCAGAAAGTCTATGCATGGGCAAACCGTATACGGAGATATAAAAAACGAGTTGATCGATATACCCTCAACTGTATGTTCCAAAGAGACCAAAGGTGGGTATATAGAAGCTGGGAGCGAACAGAAGAAAGTGTGGATGACGTGCGACGGCCGGATGCTGAAGCCACAAATGCGTTCTGGCGCAGCATTTGGTCGGTGCCCGTTAGCCACACTGAAGGCGATTGGATGCGTGAGGTCGAAAGAGCATGCGAAACCATTCCAGAAATGCAAGAAATTAACATTGATGCCATTGATGTAGATTGTGCGGTCCGTCCGCTGTCTAATTGGAAATCTCCGGGACCGGATGGACTGCACAATTTCTGGCTAAAATGGCTACGGAGTTCGCATGTTGTTTTGGCCTCACAATTTCAATCCGCTGTTGAATCTGGGACGCTACCAGCTTTTATGACGACAGGAGTTACTCACCTGCTCCATAAAACTGGTAGTACCCTAGAGCCCAATAATTATAGACCGATTACATGTCTCCCAACGGTTTATAAACTTCTTACATCCATCCTGAGAGCTAAGATTAATAATCATATAAACAATAATTCTATTATGTGTGCCTCTCAGAATGGATGTAGGAATGGGGCCCGGGGTACTAAGGAGCTCCTCCTGATTGATATGACTATTAGCCAACAAGCTCGCCGCAATCGTAAGGATTTGGCGGCATGCTGGATAGATTACAAGAAAGCGTTTGACTCTGTGCCACATACATGGCTTTTGAGGGTGCTGGAGTTGTATAAAGTGAATACAACTCTGTGTACCTTCCTAAGGTCATGTATGGGGCAATGGAGGACGGTTCTTTTCTATCCAGGGTGTCGCCAGGCTTTGGGTAGTGGCGAGCCGATAACAATAGAGCGGGGTATTTTTCAAGGGGACAGTCTGAGTCCCCTTTGGTTCTGCTTAGCCCTGAACCCACTTAGTACTTTACTAGTGAATTCAGGGTTAGGTTATAGGTTACGAAGAGAGGGTCAGATGGTTTCCCACCTCTTTTACATGGATGATTTAAAGCTATTCGCCCACACCAACCCTCAATTAATAGCTTTACTGAAGGTTACTGAAACATTCAGTAATTCTATTAAAATGGCGTTTGGTGTGGACAAATGTGCAGTCATTCATGTAAAGCGAGGGCGGGTGGTGGAGTCGGAGGGTATACAACTATCCGATTCCACTAACCTGAGATCACTCCTCGTAACTGAGACCTATAAATACTTGGGTATGTCACAGACGCTATGCATCAATGAGGCCGACATGAAACAAATGTTACAGGACCGTTTCTTTGGCCGCCTGAAAAAAGTACTTAACAGTCTTCTGTCAGGTGGTAACAAGGTGCGTGCCTGTAACAGTTGGGTCATGCCACTCTTGATGTACTCTTTTGGCATACTCAAGTGGACTCAGACTGAACTCGATACCATCGATAGGAAAGTCCGGGCTCAATTGACTGCATTCCGAATGCACCACCCACGGTCGTCAGTCATGAGATTGTACATCCCGCGGAAATGTGGGGGTCGAGGTTTTTTAAATGCTAAGACTTTTCATAATCGCGAGGTGTGCAATCTCAGAGACTACTTTCTTAAGTCGAACGTGGACATGCATCGTGATGTAGTCAACGTAGATACCGGGCTTACCCCGCTCGGTTTGGCTAAAGAGAACTGGCGCAGGCCTACAATAGTTAGCACTGACAGCCGCAGGGAGGTATGGCAGAGTAAGGAGCTACATGGCAGGTTCTATCGGGCCCTACACAGGCCCGAAGTAGATCTACTAGCGTCCGTGTCCTGGCTACGTTTCAGTGACCTTTTTGGGGAAACTGAAGGTTTTGTCTGTGCAATTGCAGATGAAGTTATTAAGACGAATAACTACCGGAAGTATATCATGAGGGATGGCACAATTGACATTTGTCGAGCGTGTCACCAACCTGGTGAATCCCTCAGGCATATTACTTCCGGTTGTTCTCGTCTTGCTAACGGCGAGTACTTGCACAGACATAATCAAGTAGCCAGGATAATCCATCAGCGACTTGCTCTGAAATACAACCTTGTGGAAGTTGAGGTGCCGTACTATAGGTATGTTCCTGAGCCAGTTCTAGAAAATAGTCATATCACATTGTACTGGGATCGGTCTATCATCACTGATAGGACTGTTGTAGCTAACAAGCCTGACATTGTGGTGATAGACCGATCCGAACGCCGAGCATTGATTGTTGATGTCACCATTCCTCATGACGAGAATCTCGTGAAAGCTGAGAAAGATAAACAAGTTAAATACTTGGACTTGGCCCACGAGGTTGTCGACATGTGGAATGTTGACTCAGCAATCATTGTACCGATAGTCGTATCAGTTAACGGACTGATAGCAAAGAGCCTCGACCAACATCTAAAGAGGCTCGGGTTGGATGGTTGGGTCAAGGGCCAGATGCAGAAGGCAGTACTCCTTGATACGGCGCGCATCGTGAGGAAGTTCCTCTCTCTGGAGCCCTGACCACCGGTAGCTTGGTCCCTGTACTCGATGCCGGTGGGATACTATTTTTTATATTTTTAAATATATTTTGTATTTTTTTAGGATATATTTAAAAATGTAATTTATATGTGTTGTACTTGAATAAAGGAAATAATAATAAAAACTGGCAACCCTAAATCGCTAAAGTCGTATATATTTTTGCTCCAATTTTATTTTCTGTAAATTTAATTTTTAGCTATTTTTAAAGTAATTGTCCGCTCACCATCTACCAAAAGGAAAACCCCAAGCCCGAAGATTCTGATTTTGAGTGTAATTAAATAAGTAAAATAGATTATGTACATAAATACTAAAGGAAGAAAGCCAACCCATAATGACAGCTGTCACCGGAAAATTTTTACAAATGAAATAAAATGTGGAGCAAATGCTGACTAGAGCACAAGCTAGAAACAGGAATGCACAAACAACATCTCCGGACTCGTCGCTAAGCTCCGCCGCGCAACCTCCAGCAATGGAACCAGCGGCGTCGAGCTCCTCTTCGAGCGACGAGTTTTTCTCTCCGCCGACGTCGCCAACACCTGTACGTCGGCCGGGGAGAGGCCGGCCACCGACCTGCTTGGGACCCCGACGCCCTCCGGCTTCGAATAGGGCCCCCGCTGCCGGTGGTAATGTGCACCGCATGCGATGGACTAATTCTATCAATGAAAACGTCATGCGGGCATATTTTGCGGCTACAGAGGGGGGAACTAACCTCAGTGCGTACCGTACTCGAATGCTTCCTTTGTTTCAGGCGCTTGAACCTTCCATCAACACATCAGCACAACGATTATCGGACCAAGTACGGGTCATTCAACGCAATCGCATGTTGAATGAAACCGTACTTGAGACTCTACGGCAAGAATGCTTGCGAAATATCTGTGTCCCGGCTCCTGCTCCTACTTCTACAGCAGAAATAAATAATGATACTTGTGTTGCGCCGGATGACACACCTATTCCTGTAAGTATTCAGTACAATGAAGAGATCAAGGAGGCTTTGGAATGTGCGTTACGGGAATATCGATCAGTGCCCGTACATGTCAGGCCACGTCTCCCGCGGTTGCCCATACATAGGCGTAATATAGCGTTGGTGAGTGCCCTTGATTCATTATTACCTAGATATCTAGAAAATAGTGAAAACCTCGGTGACACCCACTCAATTCTGTACTGTACTGCTGTGGCGGCATGTCGTATGGCAGGTGCTAAATTTCCCATTAAAGATCCTGCCATACGACCTAAGTCTGCCATACCAGCATGGCAATGCAGAATTGAACGACGTGTGGCCGAGGCAAGGGTGCTCATCGGTAAACTAATCTGCTTCAGGTCGGGCAACACTCGCCCAAGAGTGATGCGCTATGTGACCCGAGCGTTTGCGGGAACTGATATTAGTCCCCAAGATTATACGTCTCGGGTCACAGAGCGTATTGACTTCCTGAAGCAGAAAGTCTATGCATGGGCAAACCGTATTCGGAGATATAAAAGACGAGTTGATCGATATACCGTCAACCATATGTTCCAAAGAGACCAAAGGTGGGTATATAGAAGCTGGGAGCGAACAGATGAAAGTGTGGACGACGTGCGGCGACCGGATGCTGAAGCCACAAATGCGTTCTGGCGCAGCATTTGGTCGGTGCCCGTTAGTCACACTGAAGGTGATTGGATGCGTGAGGTCGAAAGAGCATGCGAAACCATTCCAGAAATGGAAGAAATCTACATTGATGCCACTGATGTAGATTGTGCAGTCCGTTCGTTGTCTAACTGGAAATCTCCGGGACCGGATGGATTGCACAATTTCTGGCTTAAGTGGCTACGGAGTTCGCATGTTGTTTTGGCCTCACAATTTCAATCCGCTATAGAATCTGGGACGCTACCAGCTTTTATGACGACAGGAGTTACTCACCTGCTCCATAAAACTGGTAGTACTCTGGAGCCCAATAATTATAGACCGATTACATGTCTACCAACGGTCTATAAACTTCTTACATCCATCCTGAGAGCTAAGATTAACAATCATATAAACAATAATTCTATTATGTGTGCCTCTCAGAATGGATGTAGGAATGGGGCCCGGGGTACTAAGGAGCTCCTCCTGATTGATATGGCTATTAGCCAACAAGCTCGCCGCAATCGTAAGGATCTGACAGCATGCTGGATAGATTACAAGAAAGCGTTTGACTCCGTGCCACATACATGGCTTTTGAGGGTGCTGGAGTTGTATAAAGTGAATACAACTCTATGTACCTTCTTAAGGTCGTGTATGGGGCAATGGAGGACGGTTCTTTTCTATCCAGGGTGTCGTCAGGCTTTGGGTGGCGGCGTGCCGATAACAATAGAGCGGGGTATTTTTCAGGGGGATAGTCTGAGTCCCCTTTGGTTCTGCTTAGCCCTGAATCCACTTAGTACTTTACTGGTGAATTCAGGGTTAGGTTATAGGCTACGAAGAGAGGGTCAGACGGTATCCCACCTCTTTTACATGGATGACTTAAAGCTATTTGCCCACACCAATCCTCAATTAATAGCTTTACTGAAGGTAACTGAAACATTCAGTAACTCTATTAAAATGGCGTTTGGTGTGGACAAATGTGCAGTCATTCATGTAAAGCGAGGGCGGGTGGTGGAGTCGGAGGGTATACAACTCTCTGATTCCACTAACCTAAGATCACTCCTCGTAACTGAGACCTATAAATACTTGGGTATGTCACAGGCGTTATGCATCAATGAGGTCGACATGAAACAAATGTTACAGGAACGTTTCTTTGGCCGCCTGAAAAAGGTACTCAACAGTCTTTTGTCAGGTGGTAACAAGGTGCGTGCCTGTAACAGTTGGGTCATGCCACTCTTGATGTACTCTTTTGGCATACTCAGGTGGACTCAGACTGAACTCGATACCATCGATAGGAAAGTCCGGACTCAGTTGACTGCATTCCGAATGCACCACCCACGGTCGTCAGTCATGAGATTGTACATCCCGCGGAAATGTGGAGGTCGAGGTTTTTTAAATGCTAAGACCCTTCATAATCGCGAGGTGTGCAATCTCAGAGACTACTTTCTTAAGTCGAACGTGGACATGCATCGTGATGTAGTCAACGTAGATACCGGACTCACCCCGCTCGGTTTGGCTAAAGAGAACTGGCGCAGGCCTACAATAGTTGGCACTGACAGCCGCAGGGAGGTATGGCAGAGTAAGGAGCTACATGGCAGGTTCTATCGGGCCCTCCACAGGCCCGAAGTAGACCTACTGGCATCCGTGTCCTGGCTACGTTTCAGTGACCTTTTTGGGGAAACTGAAGGTTTTGTCTGTGCAATTGCAGACGAAGTTATCAAGACGAATAACTACCGGAAGTATATCATGAGGGATGGCACAATTGACATTTGTCGAGCGTGTCACCAACCTGGTGAATCCCTCAGGCATATTACTTCCGGTTGTTCTCGTCTTGCTAACGGCGAGTACTTGCACAGACATAATCAAGTAGCCAGGATAATCCATCAGCGACTTGCTCTGAAATACAACCTTGTGGAATTTGAGGTGCCGTACTATAGGTATGTTCCTGAGCCAGTTCTAGAAAATACCCATATCACATTGTACTGGGATCGATCTATCATCACTGATAGGACTGTTGTAGCTAACAAGCCTGACATTGTGGTGATAGACCGATCCGAACGCCGAGCATTGATTGTTGATGTCACCATTCCTCATGACGAGAATCTCGTGAAGGCTGAGAAAGATAAACAAGTTAAATACTTGGACTTGGCCCACGAGGTTGTCGACATGTGGAATGTTGACTCAGCAATCATTGTACCGATAGTCGTATCAGTCAACGGACTGATAGCAAAGAGCCTCGACCAACATCTGAAGAGGCTCGGGTTGGATGGTTGGGTCAAGGGCCAGATGCAGAAGGCAGTACTCCTTGATACGGCGCGCATCGTGAGGAAGTTCCTCTCTCTGGAGCCCTAACCACCGGTAGCTTGGTCCCTGTATCCGATGCCGGTGGGATACTATTTTTTATATTTTTAAATAGATGTTTTATTTTTATAAGTATGTATTTAAAAATGTAATTAATAAGTAAGTTAAGTAAATAAAGAGAAATAATAATAAAAGTAAAAAAAAAAAAAAAAAAAAAAAAAAAAAATAGTCCCTGTACCCGATGCCGGTGGGGTACCTACTATTTTTTATATTTTTAAATAGATGTTTTTTTTATATATATATGTATTTAAAAATATAATTTATAAGTTTTGTTAAATGAATAAAGGAGATAATAATAATAATAATAATCATTTATTTCAGATTCATCATCCATAGGTATTTGTTAGTACAATTGCGAGCTTACAATCTAGTGTTAGTAAATTAATTAAATTTAAATCGTAAATGGCAAGTCCGGGTGGACTCCCCGATGATGGTGGCAGATTACGATACGACTGCGTGCAGCCGTATCCAGCGAGCCAGCATCGGCGAGTCCCACCGGTCTGCCAGCACGCGTAGGATGGTGTTGGGACTGCCGCGCGTGCGGCGCATGATAGAAGCGCATCGTTTTCGCATAATTGCCGCAAAGCCGTCTGTGTCAGCCGCCGCGAACATCGCGGAGGCGCTGCAATAGCGCGGCAGCCCCATCAGCACCCGGAACGCGTTGTTATATTGAACGCGCAGATCGCTGTATGCCCGCTGCGTATAGTTCACCCACAGGCCGCATGCGTAAAAGGACTGACAGTACGCTTTAAAAAGCGCAACTTTGACAGTCCCCACACACCGCGAGAACCTGCGCGCCAACATGTTGCAACGGACAGACAGCGCTCTGCGCTCCCTTTCAATATCCACACTATCTTTAAGGTCCTCGGTGACCTTACATTTTTTTTTTTTTTTACATAACGATTTATTATAAAAATATACAATTATTTAACTACAAAAAATCTTAATTAATGTTTCTTGAGTTCAAGGATATTTGAACATATTTTTTAAAGCATTGGCAGTATAATATTTCTGAAGATGAAAATAAATACGTCAATTTTTTTTTCGCATATTCTCCTCAATCAAGACTCGACTATTCATAGTAGTATAATAAAAAATTGACAATACTTTCAATTAGATGCCACTTAAATAAAATCTGACTGCTTATTTTGTACTTAACAAATACGAATATCTATTACAATGATTGAAGATAAGTACAATGAAGATACACTACTGTTAAGTTAACGTAGTAATCAGGTAAGGAAAATTTCCTAACTATTTAAAATTTTACAAAGTTATCTGTTTACTTGAGAGAGAGATGTAATTTATTATTGTCAATTGATCCATTATTACCTTAAATCAACAATGAAACGTAGATTAATCAAAAAATATTATGTGGAAAAAGTTAAATATTTGCTACAACGCTACCTCATTTACATCATTGTGACTAATAACTTTTAAATGCATAACGCATGAATAAGCCATTCGATATGCATGCTTTCAGAATGACATAAACATTACATTTCGTAATTTTGTTCTTAGGACTTCTATTTGTCCGCAAAATTCTGTTAAAAGTACAGTTATAGAATAGGGCCTCGATATTTGCTTTAATTTTCACTTTTGTCTATTGAGGTCGAGGACGCGAGGTGTCTCTGACGTCATGGCCGTTGGCACTCGTTCGAATGACGAATTTCTGTCAATTGCTTCTTTTTGAATATGTTACTTTGTTACATTGTTATTTGAGGGTTAAACTACTTGCCTCATGATTGTTTGAATATTCCATTTTTGATTTTAGAGCTACTTCAATGCCAAAGTTTCATTTAGCAGGTCTCGGGTTTTTCTCAAGATCAGAGAGAATGAATAAACAATTGAGGAAGGCTTGTAACCGTTGAGTCAATGAGTTTTGTAATCATTTCTGTTTGACTGACCATTTTCCAATGCTTACATTATCTTATAAGTCATGCAATTTGCACCTTACTGCTTGGTGTTAAGATTGAAGATAATAAGGAGCAATCAAAAACAAATGAACACGTAAGTATTGAATAGAAAATATTTTTGTTTTTATTTTGAAAATTACGAAATACCTGGTTCCTCGACTTATTAACGCACTGCACCCGGAATTGCGTAATGTAGACACCATTAAGCCTCATAGTGTCAAAAACAGACTCAAATTACACTATCTAAACACACTTGTATAATGTTTTTTAACACATTAGGCATAAATATACCGCATAGGTTTCTGTAATGCTTATGTGTCTTTGCCTGTATACAAATTGTGTAAACGATAAAAAAAAAAAAAGATTAGCTGTAAATATTAATTAACATTCTACTCGTATGCATTCGACTCTCTTAAGGCGCTACACCCATAAACACACTTTACAATTCATTATGTAATAGTCCATAATGTGTTTTGTTTTACTGTTATTGCTACTCTCACTGTTTTATAATACGATTGCAGAAGGCAAGTACTTGTAAATAAAGTTATATATTACTAGATTTTAAGATATGAGTCATGATTACCTACTCCACCTAGGTATTTATCATAAAGAGATGTGTAAGGAATTCTACTTACAAGCATAAACCAATAAACTGAACTATAATTCTGGAGTTTCTAACTCTAATGTGATATAAGAAAATCTCTAATTAGTAAAGGTTGTTTTTTTTTAAAACAGACACGTCAATTTGACTTCACCTTGTCTGATAGTAAGCTAAAGGCAAAGTCTCGGAAAGAGTGTCACCATCGTAAAAATGTACCATGTTAACAGTGGTGGTACTCAGCTTGACGGCCTCATCAGATGCCGGGACTGTAGGATGATTTATGTTTTTTAATTTCTTGACATTTACTTCTTCTTCATAACATAACATAAACTCACTAGGAGGTGCTAGCACCCACATTTCTCCAGTTTATGTTTAGGTCCCAATGTCCCAGGTGGCGACCCTATTGCCATTAACCGGGCACTTATTAACCTGCGATAAATACACACATAACTTCGAAAAGCATCGAAATGTCTTTCCTGTGTGCCATAGTACACCTGGGATCGAACCTTAGAAGTCTTTCACCTCAGAGTCTGGGATTCGCTTTTGTTGTCAACAACAAAGATTAAATTAACTACCGGACTTATTTACGAGTAAATTAAAAAATAAAGTGTGATTGAGCTGAAGTGTGTGGTTTGTTTGTTCTCTGTTACCTGGAGTCAGGAGTATACAAAATTACTTTTTACTCTATGTAAAACACTTGAGGTCATTTATAAGAGATTTGAAACTAATTATATTTTGGTCATTTTATTAAAATACAATTATTAAAGTAGACAAGATAATAATCTCACACACTCTTAAAGATAACAATGCTTTGATAGACACCATTTTTGATTTCCACTTGAAAATTATCAGTAGTTAACTGATAATTCTAATAAAATTTACTCCAGAAAAAAACTACAAAAACTATGATCTGAAAATATTTGCCCACAAAGAATGTCCACAAAATTAACAAATAATTGCTTCAACTTTTTTACAATTACGTCATAGGCTAGTAAATTTGAAGCGGCCATTTTTCTTAGAAGCGCTCATCGCGCTCTAATGATCTTAGATGCACATCACGCCTATTCTGAATCATTCTGTTGCGAAAGTGGTCGACAGAAACAGGAAAATGGAGATATTGGCGGAGATGTCGTAAACGAGTATTTGGCGGAGTTGTTGCGACATGTATTGTTGGTCAAGAGGTAATTTGTTTGTGATGCTTGTTGTATCATTTGGATGCAGTTAGTGAGTGTAATATTTGGATACTTTAGAATGTGTATGTAATTATTGAATACTGTATACAGAGGATAAATAATACAATTAATTATTCTAAGATATTGTACAGTCAGCATCAAAAATATCTTGACTACAATGTGTCAAAATTATCAAACTATTTTATTGATTTAAATGTAATTGTTGTCCGAACTAAAAAAAACTAAAACTTGTGTAGCAAATAACAGAACAATTCATCTGCAACCAAGGAATTAAGATCATTTTGACCACTTTGTTTATTAAGATCGATTTTATACTGATTGTACACAATGCTATCGAAGCTCAAATTAGTAAATCTTTTCATAAACATATCTTACACATAGTAACACTCAGGCCTATGTAAATATAACATATTAGGTATGAGAATCGAACTCGTAGTCTTTGACGTAGCAGTAGAACATGGGATACTTTATTTGTAATCCAATAAATGTCACACCCTCGACTTTGTAACGATAATTAATTAAAGGCAATAAAATGTTATGTCAACTCAATTATGAGTGGAAAAATTTTGTTAAGTTTAAAATTACGTAACTATATTAAAATTTTATATCAGAAATTAACGGAAATTTTTTAATATATTATTCAAGATTCAACATACCTACCAAGCATTTATTTATCTATTAATATGCTTTGATAAGGTTTATATACAATTAGCTGCTTGGGTTCTGTACAATCCCGAGGAGGGCTACACCAGCTGAGGTGCGAGAGATATGTCAAAGACAACCTCACCTTCGGCCTAGCACGATGACCCACAGACGGCGTGTGGTTTTAGTCTCTTCGAGTCCGGTATCACCTCACCCCCGGCTCCGGTGGGGGAGGTATACGAAGGGATTTTCGCAGGAAAAAAAAGGGGTCAGCACAATAAATATTTGCTTTTCCAATCATCTCTTTATCGTTTCAATATTCTGTTCGCTTAGATAATAACAACATAATACATGCGGGAATGGGATCAATATTTCACGCAGTCGTGTCGCAGGCAATAGCTATATAATTTGATAGAAACCAACCAACAGCTACAAAATGGCAGCTGGATAAACCAAACAAAGGATATCGTGCCCGTTACAAAATTTATCGATACTAATAATCGAGTAGGCGTTGAATCGAGTTTATGTATCGAAGGCGCCCGCGCAGCCCAATCACGGCGGTGAAAGGGAAACTCGTTCGCGTCACAGGCTGTATTATGTTACGTTTGTATATACGACCTTGGTATGCATGTAATTATTACGCATTATGTTCGCTACTGTTGGTCGTACGGAAAGTAGTACTGTTTGTCCTTCAAAGGGTTAGGTATTTAATTAATCGGTATTTATCTTGTACTTTGTTATGCCGATTCGATAATCCATTCTAAATGTAATAACTTCACTAATAGTACCTAAATACAATGTATTATTCTCTTTAACCTGTGCTTATCTATTAAAAATATTTCTGTTTATATTTTACTAGCTGTTGCACGTGTAATATTGTCGTTCCTGTGCCACACAGTAAATTATTTCCAGGATAAAAGCCTGTCCAATTCCAAATCTCTCTTAGTGCCAAAGTTAATCAAGATCCGTTCGATCATTCTTGCGTGATTGAGTTCTTTTTGTGGCGATTAGCGCCATCTGTTCGTACTTATTAGAACTATTATAAAGTTAAGATTTGGTTTTGTTTCGCCGTCGCAACCTCCATCTAGATTACATTCAACTGCTTATTTAATTTACATATTAGTACATAGACACGACTATAGGGTAATTCTAAAACAGTCTTTGTTGTGTGTAAGCATTGCTTTTTGTAATATTTTAAATTTTTTGATTTATGCAGATTTTTTCTCTTTTGATAGGCGATATCTTAGCAATAGGAGTTATTATTATAAATAATAGAATTACAGTTATTTATAATAATGACTCCTACCTACCTTCAAGTTGACGGCGTCATTAGATATTTTTTCAACGGGAATGCAGAAAGAAGGAAACACGTGTCTTGGTTAAGAACGCCAAGTCTGTCGACACATAGACACATGAGAAATATTTTGAATTCATTAAAACAATAATATATAAGCTACTATTTTGACTGCATATACATTCTAAGATTGTTTAAATCCATCCTTTGTATATGATCAAAGCACGCCTAGCGATAAAATGTGAATTGTACACGTATTGGTATTTCGAGGAGCGCCATTTTAATGGCTCGTAAATTTGCTATTTTATATTGTATAGACATTTAATTATTTACAACCATTTGATTACCGATTTATAGCATGGTGAGCTCAGTTAAGCAATTTAATTTTAGTGTTAGATTGGTATTTGCGGCGGTAGAATGTAGTTTCTCAGCTCATACTAGCTGCTCGGTGAATGCTTTGCCTAATTGAAGTTAAGATTGGTATAATTGTTCGCTGGTGTCTTAATTATATAGAGAAATAACTAAAAGATTGATACTTGCTAGGATGATGTCAGATTATTAGTATCTTGGATGTTGTAGAGAAATTACGGGAACTCTTAAAATTCTAAGTATATTAATAACAGAATCAGTACCATTGCCAGTTTTTATAGATACAAAGCGATGATATTTTTTTATCGTATGGTGCCTAGACTGAAACTTTTTTTCAGACGTCAGATATGCTTATGTTAGTATATTTAAAGCCTCAGGTACACGCGAAATTCTACTTTCGATTAAGAGTTTAGTGACTTACAATCATTTATGTAGAATTTTTATATACAGTTAAATATAAAAGTTACATTATTGTTAATAGATAACTGGAATTTATAACATCGAAACTATAATTTAAATATACAAGCTTTACTATTTCATCCTTATAAAATGTTACAAGCAAAACTATTGCAATAAAAACTCTTTAAAAACATTTTATTTACGTGCATTTGTTACAATTATTATGCTCTCAAGTCTAGAACCTAAATCGGAACATAGCAACAGACAAACATGCAATAATCGTAAGACTAAATCCACCAATCGCCGCCATCTTTATAAGCAGCGAGCGGGAAAACCTGAGACCTTGACAACCGGTTCCGCTCACCGCGCAGGCGCGAGCTACGACTCTGTACAGACATTTTAAAACCACAAAGTAATTTTGTGGCTGTTGATGTATTTGTGAATTTACATTAACAAGATTTGCAATTTTTTTAAGAATGCGTTTTTCTCTTCCCAAAATATCCCAACTTACAAAGTTTATACGCACAGGTTAAAGATAATTTTAAAATTAAATGGATGAATTTTTATTTTTAAATGATTAGAGGTGATGTTCATCACAGGCTAAATGTAAATAATGATAGTTTAGGACATTTTACGTACCATCATCTAGCAACAATCTTAGATTACGATATTTGTTGTAGTTTTACACACATGCATATTCTCACGTCTGTAAATTCGAAGGGTTAGATAGAGGTGTACCAGAACCCATGCTTTTTGATGTTCGGTCCCACGACGTCCCAAGCATATTGCGGTCTAGCTGGCTCTTTGTATTGGACTATATTTTTACTGTCGGGTGAAGAACAGCACTATCCCTTAGTCGCCTTTTACGACACCAAAAGGAATAGTTGGGGTAGCTATATTCTACTCCACCTGGAACCAACAGTAACAGTGTAGTTTTAGAATATAGATTAACAACTTTTGTAAATGTTAGATTACTATTACACGTAGGAACACAGAGACCAACGCAAATAAACAAGTTTATACCTACAAATGTTTTCACTGCGCGGGAAATGCACCCGCTACTTCAGGCGTAGCAGTAAAACGCTTTACTGCTACGCTACTCAGGAATATTATTATCTATTTATTTATTTCAATCAACACAATAATTATGATTCACAGAATAAATATTATGATTATGATAAAGTGATCTATGATTTTACATTGAGTGCTAGTCGTATCTGAAGCTTTCTCGCCGATCTCCAGATTTCGATTCGATTCGATCGCCCAATTTTCTTCTTGCACTTCACAATGGCTTCGTGCCACTACGGGATATCACGTAACGAAATTGGCAAAATGAACACTATAATCCGATAGCCGTGTGTTTAATAATTTTATAAAGCTTAATAATTTTATCGAAATGGGATGAACGATATGGCAGCGCAAAAATTATATGAAAAAAATAAATATTGATACAATATCGAATAACTTGAACTTGGTGGGTGGTCCCACGTTATCATATTCCACTCAGAAAAGTGAAAACAGGTAATATAATTTTATTATTTGGTATGCTATTCCGGTTTGTTGAAATAAATTACATGTATCGATGCTTTAATTGCAATGAAATTAAATACCATCGAAAAACATCTACCTTGTTTGGTGCTTGTCATATTTTGGTATACACACCCCCACACACCATTATTAAATTATGGCATTTTGACACAACTATATCTACATACATTTACATTTAATAACGATATCTAGTAGCAGCATGCTCTATTTGAAGGGTTACTGGACACTTCTTGAAATTTTCTTCGTTTTTCACTTCCCTTTTCTCTTTAACCTGTCACTGAAAGTGGTTATAGGTATGTTTTATTTGTAAAGCGTACTATTTATGTAAAACATGAGTACTTTCATGTCACGCTGGCCCGTTTTGGGAAAAGCTTTATCAGAAATGTAGGTTCATTACATCGGACACGCTTCTCATAAAGTGTTAATGGAGTGATAGATCCATTAACTACTAAAGAGAAATTTTCCGCATCGCAGTGTTAATGAGCATCGTTTAGCTTCTCGTGTAATGCATTAAAAACTAATATCTGTTTAATTATGAACTTGATGGGTATACATATCCATCAATAGGGGATTTATATAAATACTTGACACAAAAATAATCCATTTAAATCAGAACTTTGAAAAAAGGTAACAAGTTTTATTAGAATTAATTTTTTCTAGCATTTATTATGGTAACTTTTAAAATTGAAATACATCGGGAAAAAGAAGAACTCAAGTGGAACTTAACACTGTAAGGGTATGAGTATTGTAGATACTATTACAGTTGTACGATAGTATACTTAATGTTTATCTATTGTGAGTAAAAAATAATATTTCTTCAATATCTGATAACTGTATTACAAGGAAATAGAAATAGTATTCTAATTTCAGAGGATGTTTCAACGATCAAAGCATTTTCATAATCTGCATCTGCCACCTACAGGACAGGGCCACAGTGAAACGCACAATGTTCCAAATTATTATTTGCATAATAATAAACTCATTTTTATTTTCATAAATTTCATTCAAATTCATTCACATGTTTTTACCTGAAACACCTACCAACATTAGTAAGATGTTTTAATTATATTTATCTCCTTAATTGATATATTATTTTCCTCGTAATATTTTTTTTTGGTAACAAAAAAGTTATCTCAAAATCAGTTGCAGTACATTTCAAGTACAAAATGATTACCATATATCTACATAATCAATTTACGTTCGCACCATATAAGGTAAAATACTCGCGATAAACTATAGTATTATCTTATCTTCGGGTCGCACTTTGCTCTCTAAGATAGTAACCACAGATAATACTTATGTCCAAATATATACTGTTAGCACTCAAGTAAAAACAACTATTTCCACGTAATCAATCGATGGAATTACAACTGTAATTCGTTTGGAATAGAGAAGATATTTAATATTTAATTTATGAGTCTTGTGTCCTTTGTATTCTTAGCTTGAATAAACAAACGAGGGCTTACAGTTCATACAGTTCTTTTATCACTTATAAAGTAGTCGTTTAAAATGGTGTCTGGGTGGGATTTTTTGCAGGCCTGCAACCACGGATCTTATTTTTTGGCAGAAGATTATCAGGTATGTAAAGCGCACACAAAGATGTGTTTTAAATACTAGCTGTTACTTACGGTGTAAGTTATTGTAACCAAACATATTCCGTTCCTAACGTCGAATCTATCTCGGTACCAAATTTTAACAAAATAGGTACTGACTGTGGTTTTGTCGTAGTAAGTACGAATCTACTAGCGTCCTGGCTAGCCCGGCTGACTTCCTCAGTGAATGCAATTTCTCTTTCTTTGCTGAAAAGTCACTTGCGTGATTAACCTTAAAACTTTTAATATTTCTGAATATCAATTTTTTAGAAATATAGACATTTCTAATTCAATCTAAAAATTTGCCCTAAGTGACAGTCGTAAACACGACCTCGCGTAGCATTCAAACGCTCTACCACTATGCTGCAGAGGTTGTTAATTAATAAAGAATTTGTGAAAATATTTCCGCCACGGAAAAAAATAGTCACTACATTGAATTTTTTTTTATAGTGACGTTAATATATGAACAAAAGCTGGTGACGACAGATAGTTATACAAAATGCCACCCTTTCATTTAACATTGGAACACAAAGACTGACGTATAATGGTAGTTATGCATTATCGAGTACAGTCACAATTTTCAAGGTGCTGTTGTTTAAATGATGATTTTTCAGTTCTGGCTTATTGGTTCCGTGGTATACTTTTATTGTGGTCCTTAACACCAAGTACGGTCCGTATTTTTGTCAGATAACTCTCAGTATAGTGGATATATCTATTTGAAATCCGATCGCGAAATTATTGAAATATTACCAGTGAACTTATATGTATATAAGCTAAATGTAGTATTTCATTATTGTAATGTCAGGGCTAGTCATTGTATACAGGTACAACGTCATTGTGTCGGTTTTTTGGCACACTTCAAAGGAATCGTGGCGTAACAATGAGCTATGCACCATTGTTTGAGCACCTATGTGATAAAGACCTACAGTTGTGCATGGCAGACTATGGCTAATCACTGTATACTGGGGTTATTATACATTTATTCTTGAACTAACATACAAATATCTACATTAGTCCTTTGGGGTAGACACAAACAACAGAAAATCAAAGTATCAATGAACAAGAACTTTGATTTCGCGTAAGCTCACTTCTTGACTAGCAACAATGCGAAAATTTTTGTAACGTTCATACGTTACTAAATAGCGTGCTATGCTTCTGCAAATAAGTGTTGTTCAACTTATATTGCGTCCTGTTATTATTCAAAATCCATTCTCATCTTACCCAAAAACCGAGAAGCAATCGTAAAAAGACGCAAATTTTTCTTTAACTACAAGCAAAATTATAGAAGCGTGTCGGTAGCGTAGTGGTAGGAGTCGGCCTTACGATCGATTGGTCCCGAGTTCGAATCCTGGCCATTACACTACCGATTTTAACCCATTCCTAGCACAAGCAATTTAGCTTAGTTGGAGGGGTTAGAGAGAATGGCAAGTCGAGAGAATATTAGTAATTTCGGTTCTAATATAATTTTATATTAAGAATTTGATATTGATGCTTCAGGGTAGGTAATATGTCGGCATGTGCTTCTATCCTAACACTTTACGAGCTCTCTCTACAGTCAATAAACCTTTCAAACTTGTTGTAAATTTGTTGATAACATATTCTAAACCGAGTTCTGTTATCAAGTTCAGCGCCCAGCAATAGTGACGGTATGTTGGTATCTTATCTTCGCTCCGTACTTGCCGCTGGTCATGTGATAGTTTGTATATCAGTTGTATTTCACTCAGTGATATTTACTTATAAACTTCTATTTTTCTTCTCTTATATACTATCAATCAATCAATTAGCCCACCGCAGTCCACTGCTGGACATATGCATCTCCCAATGTGCGCCATTTCACCCGATCCTACGCCTTCTTTATATATTACCAGCTTTTGCCCGCGACTTCGCCCGCGTGGATGTCGGTTATCGCGACCAAACATGACCTATGTCCTTTCTCAAGGTCTAATCTACCTCTATACTAAATTTCATTGAAATCGGTTCAGTGGGTTAGGCGTGAAAGCGTAACAGACAGAGTTACTTTTGCATTTATAATATTAGTATGGATTATTCAAATATGATTTTAAGTCCCATGTCATAATGGGGGAGCATAATGTCGTCAAGAAGGCACTTTATTATGTACTACATGTATACTGCTGGATGGAGGACAGCGCTATTCCTTTCTTTTGTAAAAACTTTGTCAACAAAAAAAAAGGAGTTTAATCCTTTTTTTTGTTTTTTTTTCGTGCGGAAATCCCCTCGGATACTTCCCCCGCCAGAGCCGGGGAGGTTATGTCGCACTCGAACCGACTAAAACCGCACGCCGACTAAGGGTTGTGGTGCTAGGCCGGAGATGAGGTTGTCATCGACATATCCCTCGCACCCCGGCTGACCTAGGGCCATCCTTTTCGGTCTGGCCGCCTTTATTTAAACTCCATGATTAAACTTCTGCCTACCTCTTCACGATAGAGGTATGAGTATATAATTTTTCACACACTTATGTCATGTGCGTGGGCTGTATGTATGAATGAATGGGTTTTAGCGGTGACACAAAACTTCATTACAATGCGTTAGCCGGCATTCCCACTTATGTAACTAAGTATATAAATAGTTTATGCAAATGTATGAATATTAAATTATTTGTCTGTCTCATATTTGTTCTTGTTTAAAAGAATTCTAGCTGAATTAATTACAACTTGAATGAAATTTTATAACATTTATCATACTAACTATACAACTCGATTTCATTAGGAAAAATGAATTGCCCAGGTGGGGTACCCACGACCTTTCCCTTACACGGGGAATGCTCTTACCAACTCAGCTACTGAGCCACACCAGGATCAATTCAAATTTCCCTTCTATTTACTATATCCGTCTTTAAGGCGGTGATGGTGGAGTCATCGACAGCCTCCGTGGCGTGGTGGTAGTGAACGTGACTGCCACGCAGGAGGCGCGGGTTCGATTCCCGCTCAGTGCAAATATTTGTATGCATGAATATAGCTATTTGCATTAGTCTGGGTATTTCTATTTAAAATATGTATGTATTTACAAAAATAAAATATATTTAAGTATGTTTATCCGCATTCTAGATGCCATAACACAAGCTGGTTAAGCTATGCTTACCAAGGGTCTAGATAGCGTTGTGTAGAATGTTGGGAAATATTTATTTATTTATTATTTATCTACCAACTCTTATGAACTGTTGGAATATAATAATAATAATTCTAGATTTTATTGTGTTTTATTGAAATTATTTACAAAAGTTTATTACTAAAACATCATTAAATGCATGAGCCATATTTAAATAGAGACGAGACGAGATTCATGAAAATTTTAAAAGGATAAACTAAATGTTTTTTCAAAGACTTTTGAACATAGGTCACGTTCAAAAAGTAGTCAAGTATTAATTATTTTATTTTATGTATTTTGACAGATAACAAAGTACATGAATCTATATTGAAACATGAAATTCACTTTAGGCCTAATTAGAAAATATTGGTGTGTACCTCGTTGATGTCTTTAACACTGTCCTTATGAAACAACATTTGAAACGATTGTCACTGTTACCGCTTACCATTAGATGGCTTTAAACTCAATCAATAGCATAAACAACTGATATTTTTTCTTATGAATAACCTAACCAACCTTGTTAATCTCTAGACGGTTAATACTAAAAACGGCTTAAGCGACGCCGACTTCTTAAAAAGAAAAAGACAATTATACTTAATTTGCTTATCTAAGGCTGACCAATAATATTTGAGTACATGGAAAACTAAAACCATTTAATTAAGAACATGAGACAACATACATTTTCTCACGTACAGTAATCATAATGTACACTTAATGTGTGTACAGAATAAATAGTATAAAAGTGTGTATAAAATTTAATTTTGTGTGTGTGTGTGTATGTGTGTGTGATATATGAAAAAGTGTGTATATAAGTTCTTTGTATGTGTGCTAGTCTTGTTATCCGTATTAATGAAGTGCGGAAGGCTTTGCGTCATTAAATCAGTCACGCCTGATTCTGCTATAGTAAGAATGGGTTTATCCTAACTTGTAGTGCATTTATTGTCTCATACAGTCATACATTTCATACATATTTATATGTGTGAGGTATTTGTATATATAATGGATAAATATTATATACTGTATGTATAGTTTTACTTCAATGATCAATCTGACACTTTTTTTTTGTTTATATTATACACAGATAGTGACAAGGTTTTTAAACATTAATTTGTAGATTGCAAATTGTAATAATTATACCAATTTTATACATTATAACTTTAAAGGTCAGTCTCAAAATACGTCACTAAAATGTAATTTTAACACTTCAATTATTTAAATTGAATCACGTACAGATACATTAATAGAAAATTAAACGAAACGAAATTAATTTTTCAAACTTTTCTAACGTCATAAATCTATAATTAAATTGTATGACGTTGTTGTTCCGATGTAAGAACTATTTGTGATATTAGCTTTGTAAACGTACTTCCCGTAGTGACGTACTCACTCATTGAGGCAAAGCCTTCGAGCGCGCAGAGCTCAGTGGCCGTGTGATCTATCCGCCGTACACACGCACTCAAGATCACCAAAAAATTTTAATCATCCTATATTTATACAAAACAAAGTAATACAATCGAAATTCGAATCTAGAATACGTTTAAAAAAAAGTTCAAGTGATTTAAATTTTGAATTCGGAACACCGGCCGGCATTCTAACCTCAACGTTTGAAATGGATACGGCGCAAGCGCATCCCTGTGCAGATATTCGCTGGTGATTGTGTGAGTGTTTTTACATCAGTGAGGGTGAAAGTGGGTGGAGTGAAGAATCTTAGTAAGTTATTACGTGCTTTCTTATTACGTTTCACCCTTAGGGCTCATACAGATATGATTTTTAGGTTATGTTTCAGTTTGTTATGGTGAATGAATATGATGTTTGTCTAATGAATGAATAATAATAACACAATGGTTTATGGATATAAGACCGGTGTTTTGTAGGAGTTTTCGAGGCCAAATGAATTCGTCAAAACAAAACTTGTTCAGCAATTACGTGTTCGTTCTTTGGTTATGTACACTTTTTGGTACGTATATTTTATAAAAATATAATACGTTTATGAATGTTTACATTTAAATTAAGTAAATTTAATAACTGCGTAGTCATTATCGCTGTGAACTATTATCATTAATTGGCTGCACAATTCGTGCGATAAGGAAGTCATGTAATGATTCTCAATCGTTAAGTTAATTCAATTCGACTTCTCATTCTTTATTTGAATTCGAAGTTATTTGAATGTGAAGCTGTTCTTTACATACAAATGTCAGATTAAATTTAAGTGGGTGTATAGATCCTAGTTCTTTTGATAATACAGTGACAATAAATTGTTCGCTCGACACCTGTTTAATTGACGAAAAACGTTTGGGAAATACCAAATCTTGCTAGCCTCTTTAAAAAAAAACTATAACAGTAGATAATTATACTAGTCTGGTGCGTTTTATGTTTAGCAAAGTCGTTATAAAAAACATATTATTGTTCACCGGTTCCGTATATGGTCTGAGACGGTAGTAATATTCATGCAAATGTTTTTTTGGAGTTAAATTTATTTGGGAATTTTTGTTATGTGCATTTTGTTGTTGTGTTATTATAATGCCAGGTACACATCAAGTGGACTATAGAGGGTTCACTTACTGCTCCTTTAGGCTACATTCATACGGTTTTATGACAGCACCTACCATCAGACTGTCGAACCCTGAGTTGGAGACAGCAGACCTGGGCCTCGATTCTACTAAAGCAAAACTATTGTCAAACCACAGAGATTGCAAAAAGTGGCAATACATTATAGACTTTAAAGCGATGCATTTAAAGTTCAATATTAAATAACTGTTAGCAGAGTGAATAAAAGAGTAATGAAACTTTTGCCATTTCATTTTGGACCTTAGTGTATAGAAATAAAGTCTAAACTTTAATGCCACTTTTTGCAATCTCTGTGGTTTGACAAAAGTTTTGCTTTAGTAGAATCGAAGCCCAGCCCAAACCTTTACAAAAAATCCGTATTTATAAAAAATCGAAACCCAAATACGTATATTTACATAATATGTTTATCTATAGTCCATAATTCGAACTATACCTACTTAATTCAAGTATAGATAATGCTGCAAATTATGTCCCGGAATTGTTTTTAAAGAATATTAGTACATAACTGAAAGAAATTACTATAACCTCGTGCCAAATGGATTGAGAATAAAGTTCGTTGACCGAGTTGACCTTGCGACCAGTTTGGTCTGGTTACTTAGGGGTTGTAAACATTTTTCACACCGTAGCGACACCGACTACAGCGCCACATGGCACCCACGTGAACCTTTATTTTTGTTACACTTAAATCACTACTTATAATACGATATTTACTGTAAACTTTATTCTTAATCGATCTGGCACGGCCTATAGTATTCTTCCTAACCTCTTCAGCTAAGCTAATTAATTTACTATGCTAACTTTTAAAATCGAAATACATAGGGAAAAAGAAGCGCTCAAGTGAGAATCGCAACCGCGACCTTCCGATCGTAAGGTCGACTCCTTTACCACTAAGCTACCGATGCTTACGCAACCAATTATCATGGCTGAACCCCAAAACCCATAATTCAAAGTAATGGTCGAATTAACTTATCTAACACAGACATCTCAGGACGAGTGTAGTGTGGTTATGTCCTGATTATACCGCGATTCGGTTACAAATAACATCTTTTAATGGTTTTGCAGTCACGGCTGAGGTTCTTGACTTAGTCTACTGTAGTATGTTGACCTTTTGGGGTGTATGGGGTTCTATAATCCCACTAAGATCGTAGGGATTCTTCTGTCAGAATATATCTCAATCCGAGCATTAACGGCGACACTCTGATGCATGCTCTTCTTTCGAGGTTGAAAGGTCTGATGGTCGGGGTTGAAAGGTCTGAAGGTCGGGGTTGAAAGGTCTTATGGTCGGGGTTAATCTGCCGGGGTGCGAGAGATATGCTTTTGGCAATCTCACCTCCGGCAACCAAGGACCCAAGATGGCGTGCATTTTAGTCGGTTCGAGTCCGACATAACCACCTCCACCGGCTCCGTGGGGGTGGTAACCGTGGGGATTTATCGCACGATAAAAAAAAATGGTCGGGGTTAAAAGGTCTGATGGTCCGGGTTGAAAGGTCTGATGGTCGGGGTTGAAAAGTCTGATGGTTGGGTTTTTGTAAATATAGGTAAGCTTAAAATTAATTAAGCTTAGAGAGAAATATAAATTATACACTAGCTTTTGGTCAGTCGGAAAGAGCAACAAACATTCATCCATACTTACAAAGTTTCACGTTTATAATATTAGTAGGATAGATAGATAGAAACACTGCACAATATTACTAACAGCCTCTTCAGAATCGATAAAGGTATAGGAAGTCTGGAGTTCCGTTCTATAAAAGAAAAAAAGAGTCTACATATGAATCGTTGACGTCATTATATTGTGTCGGCGGCGCATGCGCGGCGTGACCGAACACAGCCTCCTGTTACAGTTCGGTTGGGCCTTGGGTTTTTACAGTTCGCTCAACTATTTTGCGCAAAAAAAATACTGTGCTGCATATAAATTAACTTTAATCGTTTTAAATTGTACCACAGGAGCTTTGACTTGGAGTAATACTTTTAAATTTCTTACAAAAATTACAATGCACTAGTTGTGGATTTCTGATTTCCTGTACGTAACATAAATATGGGAACCTATTTCAGGGATAAAATGTAGATCAATTCAGCCGTTTTAGCGTGGTTGAGTGGCAAACATCCAAATGTCTTCACAAACTTTCACAGTAATTATATTATTTTTAATACTGTTGCTCTTGATATCTCAAAACGGTTCAAAATTCAAATAATACGCTTGGAGATTAATAATCCTTCTCTTTTCTCGAGCCATTTACCATTTTATTGCCTTTTCATTATTTTTAGTTTCATTGTAAGAAACTGTCAATGTTTGATATTTTCCGTGAGAAAGATGCTTCATTGAAGAAAGAAGCACAGAGGCTGCTTCTTTCTTTTAATCTGCTTTTTTCTTTTAGAAATCTCCACTAACACTCCTGAAGTATTATAAGTTTTACTTCGACAAAGACCCAGTAGTAGCTTCTGTACAATTATATTAACTATCAACCTTACTACGCAGCAAAATAAGATCTCTCAAGAGTTTAATATAAACAATGTTCTAGAAATAGCGTGACTGAAAACAGATAATCGTGATAGATTTCATTCATGCGATTTTGCACCGCGATTACGAACATTTGTTTACAGAATTAGATTATTGCTAGATGCCACACGTGTTCTTAGATCCCGCTTTCGGATGCTACGAGCCGAAACTTCGCATTGAAAATAGTTTTGCCGTTTATTATTGCAGATTCTTATTGTATGACTCTAACTTTTTAAATTGTAAACTAGTTATATTTTTGTAAAAATATTGTTTGTAATTGAAAAGCCTACAATTTGACTTTGAAATGTATAGCTTTTTTTTTCGGGCGGAAATCCCCTCGGATACCCCCCCCCCCCTGCCGGATCCGGAAGTGGAGGTTATGTCGGACTCGAACCGACTAAAACCGCACGCCGAAATACAAACCTATATTATAGCGATAATTTTTTTTTGGATGTAATTGTTTTAATTTTTGCTTTAGGATGTTTATAATTTAATTATTTTTTTATAGCATTTATTATGCTAACTTTTAAGTTCGAAAAACAATGTTTTTGATTCTTTTTTTCATTGAAATATATATTTCAGCAAATAGATGTGGCTATTGGCAATCTTTAAACCAATAGTAATACTAAAAAGACGCAGAGTGCAAATAGAAATTAAATACGGCTTACGGCTCGCACGTTTTGTCAAGACTGACTCAATATTTGCTTAGCCAATACTAGTATTAAAGTCAATACCTTATTTTCCTTTAGACGCATATGTGAATGCACTCAAGGCGATAGGCAGAAGTGTTGGTATAATGTAACACTTATAAAATTGTCACTGGACTGCGCTGACCCTTGCTGGACTTCACATGTTGCATACTTGATGCATAATATTATGCAGTAGTATGTATCTAATAATGTAATTCCTAAGTAATGACATATATTTTTCTTAGTAATTCTATAGTTATAATTGAATATGGTTCGAAAGTACGGAAAACTGTACAATTACCGCAATCATGACACATAATGACGTTTCATAAACTTCTAACAATTTTAGACTTAAACTAGTTTTTAATCTTTACGTATGTTGCAGTCAGTAAGGCACATTACTGACGTATCATTTCAGTAATTGTTCAAAAATGTATTTTTTGTATAAGCTATTTTTATTGAAAGAAATTTATCTTTTGTAATATGGAAAGTAGAAACAATAATAAATGTTTACACATACATTTTTAACAGTTTTTTATAGTTAGAAACAATAAATTCTGCGTCTATATCAGTACCTATCGAAGGTACAAAGTTTAACCTCAACAGAAAACACTGATAAGCGTGCTTACACTCGAATTTAGCGTAATGTTGTTAGCCACGATTACAGCTGTAACTACAAAACTGCTGAACCAATTTTGATAAATTATAAGTTGCTAAAGTCATCTTTATTACGCGAGTGTTTTGAACTATATGTTCAAAACACTCGCGTAATAAAGATGACTTTAGCAACTTATAATTTAACATATAGGTACACTTGAGTACAAAATTTTTACAAAAGTTTTCCATTAAAAAGAAAACTGCATACATACGTATTTCATTGGTCCGACATACCAATGTGCTAGTATAAGAAGGATTAAAGAATGTACGACACGCGCCTTTCGGCATATATAAGATTATGATGAGTGCCGAATAATCTAAAGAATTTATGCAAATATTATTATAAACAAACACGGGCTCGAAAATTCAAAGGTCGAACGAATATGTCGCGCTTGCTGCTTCATCAAAATAAATAATGTATGTTCTTTATAATTTTCGGTGGTCCCATAAGTTAGGTACTGATACTTGTATATTCAGGCAGGTAACATGCATTACAATGACATTTTGCGAGTAAAATTGTTAACGTAAACGTTGGCAAAATTCCTTTTCTTATGAGTAGTTTCATGTAACATAACATAACATAACATAAACTCACGCTTGTATTCCCCGAAGGGGTAGGCAGAGGTGCTAGTACCCACATTTCGCCAGTTTCATGTAGTAGTAGTGTAATACGTAAGCTGAAGTTTGATCAAATCTCTCGATCGTAAATCCAATGCTTTAACCCTGGTGTAAGTTTTATTTATCTGGGAATCGAACAGCAAAACTGCCTGAACAGTGATTAGTGTTACCCACTGTATGAATCATATAAAATATACTATAAAAACGAATTGATTAGTTACAGAATCTGTAATAATATTAATAACTCGTGCGGACCTGACATCATCGGCCATCTTTAACATTGTAAATTCATTAAGGCATCCGTTTAAAATCATAAATATAGCTAAGAACAAGATTGTATAGCTTAATTGTCTTTGACATTTAAAAAATATAAAAAGCACTAAATCTTCATCGAAATTTGGATATACGAGGCATCCTTTAAAATAGTAAAACTAACTTCAGGTTTTCAATATTTGGATATTTTCATGAATCGCAACATTAGATCAAAAGAAAAAACAAATTTTACAATTAGTTTGGACCCTGGACTACCTAATATTTTATCAGTAGGTACTTAATATCGTTTTTACAAAATTCAATTAAGTATATCCAACTAATATTTTAGTGTTATAATTTCTAATAGAGTATCCGAGAATATATTTTACGAAGTATTTAGCAATTATATCAGTAGGTAATTTTATTGTACACAATTTTCTTATAATATTCACTGGAATAGCAACGCAATATAAAAATCACGTGCTGTGTTCGAGTTTAGGGCCAGCGACGGGTTATCACAGAATACACAAATCCGATTCGCTGCCCAACTTTATGATATAAGTATATAGTAAAAGCAGTAGACAGTAAATATGTATTTTGCGCATATAATTTTTACAAGAATGAGAGTTGTGTGTGGTTTTCGAAACCCAGAGTCATACACGCTCACATACACTGAGGCTCGTATTCTAGAATGACACTCAGCCTCAATCTCGATTTGTCTGAGGACAGATTGTATAAACAATATGTCAAACTATCAATCTGTCTATACAATCTATCATCAGATAAATCCCAATTCAGGCTGAATGTCATTCTAGAATTCTGGCCTCAAGTCTTTGTATATTTTATGCTGTGGACGCGTATGCTTTTCTTCTTTATTAATTTGATCGATTTTGATTATTTTTAACGTAATGGGCTCACTAGCTGGTACAGTTAGCGGGGTTCTAGTCAAAATTAAGTTCTTTTTTTTAAATTACTATGGATATTTCTGTTTATCGGTTTTGCTTTAAGCTTAGAAGAAAGTATATTTATTATTGATGTTTAGAATTGAATATATTCCAAATATATAATAAAATTTGTTTGTTCTTCTTTTCGTGTCAACGATTCACTTTTCTCACACTACTCGGGAATAAAATTCAAATTTGTTTGTTTAGAGGGTATAATATTTATATGTAGATTTGAAAAAGAAAAAAAACGTAGCTATTTGCAATTAAACTAGAAAATATAAATGGCAGCTATCAATCGTCGTCATCATCTTATCATAGTGCCGCTTGGTGAGAATTCTTTTAACGAACAATAGTTGGAGACAAAGAACAAAGTAGATGTACAATAAGCTGATGATTGTCTGGATAGACCGGTTGCAAGTTACTTACCAACACCAACAAACGCTAGATTTTTACAATTATAAAAGAACTGCGTCGCAGTTCACCGAGTGCACCACAATGGGCTTGTCTTTAATTACAGTGAGTTATCTTTATTATGCACTATTCTAACTTAATGCTGTAAAATTCATTCAAGTATTTGAGCGGAATTATCAAAAATCAATGTTTAAAAATAATTGTAACATGATTCATTGGTTCCGATAGTTCGTAAGAAGATCGGTAGACGATTCCACCTTGAATTGAATCACATCGGGCGTGTCTCGGTAATTGGTCAAGGCATTCCACCTGTAAGGGAAAGACTGCGAGCTCGAGTCCCGCCCGATAAGATTTATTTTTCCCTATGTATTCGATTTGTATAGTTAGCATACTTAATGCTGTAAAATTCATACATGTAAAATATTACCTAATAATAAGAAAAAAGCCCCGACGGTCTACTTGTAGTCAGGTGAGGGGGCATTGTTCCGATGTAAATAAGTCAATGATGTAAACACTATAGAACGGCCTAGATGACATTTGGCGTTTTCAATAAAAGTCAAACCGATTAATACATAGAATAATTTTATCCACTAATTCTAGAGTTCACAGACAAATATTCGCGAGTAGATAGGTAAAAAATACGCAATGTAAGAAGTGCTGCCGATGCCGGTTCGAACCGCCTATAGCAAGATTCAGACTTTTTGTCTTTTTTCAATTGAGTATTGACTATATATTTTTAAAAGTATGCTATGGTATACTCATAGTGGCCTAGTTTCACAGTTAAAACATAAGAATTTAAAGTGCTTATTTTATTAAGGTTATTGGCATCAATATTGCTCGAGGTGATCGACTTCTCAAGTGATGCCACCGACTTCATTCATTCCAAAGTGCTTTCACTTTAATTCGACTACTATTAATAATTAATGTTATTAACAGAGTAACAATCTTCGTAGTGATATACCTACGTAATAATATATGACACAAAGATATAATGTGATCTGAAATTCTACTTTAATATATCTTCTTTGTAGATGTGTAGTAACACAAAATATATTTCACCAATTTCTTTTCCAATCTGATGATAATGATGAGGAGATCACATGAGGAGGATTCGATGTCGATGGCCAAGGCTATCAGTCGTAATCACTATGCCACTTCTTGGATTATATCAAGTTAATTAGATTCATATTTTTTCCTCATACCTAGAAAGTAGATCTACAGTGTATTTGCATAATCCTAAAAATTGGTTATTACCCTTATGGTGACGAAACTATACTCGTTTTTATTTTGCTTCATGATTCGAGTTATTAGCAAACAATCTGGTTCTTATACGCTTATATTTAAAGTGTTTATTCATATGTTAAAGATGTGTTGTACTTATACATCCTTTGCTATGACTATCAACATTTTCGTGCTTGACGTCCTCAATAGGCAAATAAACAAGGCTTTGATGTTTTACATCTGGATTTTAGTTATGGCGTCAGAGATTTTTATGCGCAAGAACGATGACCTAAGCATATGCGCCACAAACACATGCCTTACCTACGTCAGTACTATTCATTCGCCTAGGCTCTGGCTGGATTGTAATAAAAAACAGTTCAAAGTCCTCATGCCTATAAACGTTGATCAAATATTTGTGAGAACTTTATATTAAGGCAATAATTATCACCTTAGAACCGCTCACCGTTTTCATCGTTTGAATTAAAAAAAAGGGGTAGTCAATCGATCATTTAAACATCTACTATATTTTATGTTTCTTTGCCCTCAGATGCCACAAACGGTGCCACGGTCCGGGTGCAGCCCGCCATCGGCGTCTCAGGGTGAGAGAGCAGTTCCCGGCTCTCCTGCTGATCTCCAACATCTCCTTCGCCTGCTCGGTGCTGCATCCCCTCCAGAATCGATGCTGCACTCCCCACCAAACCTACACAATAAGCCTCCACCACCCTACCCCGAAGATAACACTAACACCGTATTTTTAGATCGTCTATACGACTTTGAGGGGTATCCCACACCGTCACCTTCCTCAGACGAAGGTTCAATACCCACAGTGGCTCTTCAGCCTGCCTCGCCATACAGTTCCCTTCAGCCTTCTTCACCATACAGCTCCCTTCAACCCTCATCTCCTTATAATTCCCTCCAGTACAACTCCCCACAAGTCTTTATCAAAGAAGAGCCAAACAGACTCACAGTACCAGGATTTGCATCACCTTATCCACTTTCCCCATCTGGATCTTGTGTATCATACGGAAGCCAAAACCAATACTCATCACCAGTCCCACAACACGATGAATATATCGACATTGAAGAGCTATTAAAAGAAAATCAGATCCTTCAAGACAGCATCCAACATAGTTATATCACACCTAAAATTGAAGTCGAAGAGCCCAGAGATCACATTCTTCTAAGATCAGCACTAGAAGATACTTCATTCCAAAAAAGATTAAATCTTAGACCGATACCCTTGGAGTTGGGTACCATAAAAATGGAAGAAAGCAGTGGAGGTGACGACACTCTTGTCGCTCCTGATATCGACCAAGTTCTGTCCATGGCTATTGAACAGACTAAAAGAGATGTAGACAATACATGTACAGTACTCGGAATCTCACCCGGTAAGTCTAAAACATCTATATCAATACTCAGTGAACTATATATTAAGAGTTGTATAAGGTACGAATAAATTACAAGCAATCATTTATGATTTACAATGGCATGCCATGGGAACATTGTATGCGTATGTCTTACATGATTACTATTAGCATTGTAATTAATAGTGACGTCACTAATATATCAACCAGATAAAAAACCGTATTTCCACACATAGAACATGTTAGCTACTGCCTAGAGTAACGCCATTATAAACATTAATGATTTCTGAGAACTGAGACGCAGTGAATTACGTAAGCTGTTTATACCGGCTCAGCGATGATCTCGTCTCATCTCAGTGACGAATACGTTATAAAATGAAAACAGTAAATCTATAGTCACGTTGTCTAAACCTCAAGACAAATTAATTGGGGTTGTTAACGGCACAACAAAATAAGATAAAGGTCATGTAGGTTGTATTGAATCATACATTCTCAAGTAATAATAAAAATAGAACAACAGTAGGTATTGAAACCATAGCACCAGGTGATATGACAATATTTTTCGCAGATCCTATGTTATGGAGTGCAGGAGATGTCAAATCATGGGTAATGTTCACATTGCAACATTACAACCTGCCAATGGTACCTACAGAGAACTTCACAATGGATGGCCCAGCATTAGTAGCACTCTCAGAGGAGGAATTCAATCACAGAGCGCCACAAGTAAGTAATCAGTAAACTGTTTTATTTATAAAATGATATGCGCATGACCCTATAGTTCGCGAGACTAAAGTCCATCTTAATTCACATTCCTCTGATAAAATTATTTGTATAACATTTACTTTGATGATGTTATTTTAACCTGTACGTGAGAAAATACCTATAAGAATGTTATCTTAATGTTATTGTGTAAATTTCTCTAGCCACGTGTCAGTTGAGGTCAATACGGGGTTATAAATTCGGCTTATCATTTACGTGTTAAAAATGTAATATGCGTCTAATTTTTGTGATCATTTTCTGATGGGGCCTTGTTCATTATGATCGGGTATACTGTTTCCATTAACAGGTTAATAGTATTTTTTATTATACGTGATTTAACTTAACTAAAATACGTTTATCTCATTAAATTCATTGACTTAATCGTCAACCGTCATTATAACAGCTTCTAAATGTTTTTCATGTCCGCTTACATCATGTTTGAGTTTAGATGATTTTTGCACGAGTGATTAATGAGTGAAGATGATTCAACACTAATCACATTGAAGTTCATGAATAACGAAAAATTCATTTAATATTTGGTCAACCATTATTTAAGCATTTGTGTGTTCAGAATTTCATCACTAATATTAATCTAACATAGAAAATGGGTTAAATATTACTCGATTTTTATCTGCATTTCGTTCAATGTCAAATCGTCATGGACAAGAATATTGTTATTCAATAATGTGACAATGTAACAAGTGTACTTACAGTACCAACCGATAGATAATACTATCTATATGTTGATAAAAATTACTATTGTTTTAAATAACGGTGACGCAATGAATAATACCTTGCTTAGTATCTATCGGATTAATTTAGGTTACTCTGCGCATTTAAAGTTATTGGCAGTGTGCCCTAATCATTGTTAGTCTGGTTAACGATTCAAAGTAATTTGAATTGCTGTGATAACGATTGCTTTGTGTGAAGAATATTGTTACAAGACAATTGTACGCCAACCACTTTGGTAGGTGCAATGTTAACAATAAATCTGTTGAAGTTATTTTATGTACCTCGACGACCTACTTACGTCAAACCTGTATGTTTCACTTCGTCAATAGAATTCTACAGAGGTAGAACTTCTAACTATAGGAATGTCAAGTAAAAATATATCAAAATTATAATGATATACTTGATAGACATATAATAAGTTATTCGGTTCATCGATATACAGGTCCACGACCTAAAAGTTAATGAGTATTAATTACTTTTTACGTAATGTTCTTTCATCAAGACTTTGATAGTTTAAGGAAATCCGTTTGTATCTACCCAGTTTACCCACTGACCTGCTGCCTGCTACTGCTTTATGTAACAACGATTACAGCTCTTTTATTTTTTTATGTTGAGTTACGTCAACAGTTTTATTGAAACGTGTTCGTACAGTAGCAATTTATTCATCAAAATATTTCGTTGTATTTGATTTTAAGTTGTATACGTTTTCTTATTTCAAATCATTTTTAGCTTCTTTCAAAACCTATTTTTTTGATATACTTACTGACCTTCGCATAATTTTAGTTCAGTTCATGTATAATCTCAGGGATTTATAAAGGATTAATCATTTCTATTTTGATGCATAATACCGTGAAATTAACTAAGTAAGAAAAAAAAACTAAGTGGTATCGTATCGAGCACGGCAGTTCCAATGGGCAGGTATCTTTGTTATCGCACGCGCTGTCGCCTCTACTTTCTCTAGCGATGAAAGTCTCAGCACCCTCGGACCTGTCTGCATACAAATCGTATCTGGTTTGTTCTTTAGATAATTTTGATACTAAAACCATGCAAAAGTTAAATTTGGCAGCAATAATGTTAACTTAATTTATATGGCAGAAACATCTCACTTAAACTGTACAATAAATAATCAATTTTAACGCGTTAAAAAAAGACCACTACTTAATTACATAAGAAATATCTTATATTGTTAAACTGTGTGGTGCCTAAGCTAATTTAACTTAGGTCCATGGCATTCTTATGCATCCTAACATTGCGTACGTACTATCACCAATGTGTGGTCATCATCAATTTCAATGTTTGCTATTTCGTGATTCATTTATGTATGCGTTTGTTGTTGTTACAGGCTGGCAGTACGCTCTACGCTCAGTTAGAGATCTGGAGGACATCACAAAGATCTGAACATCAGCAGCAAATGTCTGCGTCACCTATACCTACACCTGCTGGTCTACCATCAGCTGACGACATGAGTGATGGTATGTTTTCTTTGAGATTTGTTACAACTTATCATCATCATTAGCCTTGCTTTAATTCATCCGTCTGTTCTAGTCCAACTATGACTTGAATAAATTTCGATATTTCCAACTTAGGTATGTTCATGTTTGTTTGTACATAGTGATATACATTGTCCTACATATATCCATTATGTATCAGAGTAAATAATTTTCTCTTATGTTTGCAATTACAAGTACTTAATATGATATCGTAAGCTGTTTGTCCAATTAATTGTCTCAACAGATTATGAGCTGGATGTAAAGTGATATACAAATAAAAACACTGAATAAAATGGCAAGACCAAGACCAAAACGGTAAAGATTTTCAAATACCCTAAAATATACAATTAGTTTATATTTTAGGTAATTTGAAAATGATAGGTCACATACACAAAAAACAAAACAACATACGTAAAGAGATAGATGATTGAGAAGTCGATAGCTCGTGCGTGGTCGAATGTGGCACGCCGATGCATCAGTCGCATGCATTGTGCATCGACCGTTACCGGCCCACATACAGGCTATGTTAGAGACAAACGAGATAATGATATATGGCCAACGCACTGGCTGTACGGGGGAATTGAAAGCCACGATGTATAAGACGTAATGAGGACAGGTGCAGCTAACTATATTGGTGATAAACGATTAGCGAATAATGATAGCAATTGTATTGGTTGAGAATGTATTATTGATCAGAGCTGCGCGGCTGATCGGAGCGTGCAGCAATACCTATACTACCGAGGACTATTATCTTCCTTTTGTCATTTCAATGACGATGTAAAAGTTCGAAATGTGTTCTATGAGGACACTAGAGAACTACAGACGTCCAAATATTATGGAAATTGCCTACTATGATGAGCGTTGTATACTCATTCGAATATGAGTAAAATAAATCTTGATGATAGTTCTATACATCTCAATTGCTACAAAATGATTTGTGGACAAAGTTCAATCAATCAGTTCATTCAATCAATCGCTATCCACTGCTGGAAATAGAGCTCTCCCAATGTTTAGAGGCTTTGGCCTATTGTTTCGACGCTGGTCAGAAGGGTTAGTACAAGGTTTTATTTCGAGTTTTCCATCTCTCACAGTCATATCGTCTACGTATTTTTCCGTTAGTCGATACCTGTATTCTTTCTCCGTGACCACACGGATTGTGGGCAAAGCTACCAATTAATAATATCACCATGATGTCGCTAAAACTATAAAATACAGACTGAGGCCGACAACACAACCCGCATCAAATACTTTCATGCAACCCTCAAAATCTACTCCTAGAACAAAAAGTAATCTATATGCTATTCCAGACTATAATATTTTAATCTATCTCTGGTGCTTTATTTCATGCAGATCCATCTTACCACTTTTGCGGAAAAGGGTAGTAAACATTAATCTATTCATCTATATACATAATATTATCCAGATATCTATCCATGTCCACAAAATTAAAGATTTTAATATTAGTAAAATGAGTAGGATAGGAAATGTCATGAAATTATTTAACACCAATGTATAGAAAGATATCTTCGTGATAATTTTAAATGCAATTACCGAGACGCACTGTCGCCCTTGATGGGTAAAGAGCGAACAGTTAGCTCATAAATAAAAAAAGTGTGAGATAGTGGCACAGGAAATAGCGATCGACAATTATCTGCGACTCAGTTGTCAGTCCACACATGTTGTTTGACAGAAAGATTTATATCAGAAAGGCCCTGACAGTTCAAACTAAAGAGGTCAGTGGAACAGATAGTGAATACTAAAATCAAACGAATTCTTAAAATGCAGAAGTTGTTTAAAAAATAGAACAATGTCATTGTTCTACTATAGAATTTAAAGATTTAATCAAAGTTGAAAGTTTTACAAACGTTCGCAAATGGCTAGCTGAATAACATTAAATATATCAAAAGTACCTGTTTTAATCAACCTGTATTACCTATTGATACAAGAAATATTAATAGCACCAAATAGGACTAATAAAAATAAATCGTGTACAAATTTATAGTCTACGCCAAGATACAGTTAATAGATTAATCAAATATTTGTCATTCTATAGCCGTCGTGTTCCATACTCGACGACGTAGTCCATATGTATCACGTCTTGTTTTTACGTTGCTTCCCGAAGACCCAGTTTACGCCAACGGACCAGCAAGGTCGTACGCGCCAAAGATAAATTTGCTACTTACTTTGTGGAAATTGTTATTACCACCTTCATATGTAGCGTTAAAATACGTATCTTGTTTCAACATACAAGATACTTTACCCATTTCTTTTTAGTACCTCTTATTTTCTTTGCATCTAAAATTTAGACCTTATTCCTTGTTAGCTATGTGTGAAAATTCTTTAGTATTGATAGATACCATCGTTTCTTCAATTTATCTACAGCATTCTATTCAGCAGTTGGCTTTCTTCTTTAAATAGCTTGTTGCTGTAACTGTTTTAGGTGTGGCTTTGTTTACATGATTCGTTTGCACATCGGACTGTTTACGTGTCTAGCAGTGAAGGTCAGCTGGTAATTTGGATAATGTTTACAATATATTTTAAAATAACTTTTAGCATACCTTTCTTAAAGTAGCTTATTGATATTTGTCCGGAGATCTTGCAAGCTCTCATTACGATGATAGTTGTAATATACAAGACCCTGTACAAAGTTTCATGGAAACGATAAATTCATAGTATGAAAAGGTTCTTAGAAGCTATCGAGGCGTTGTTGCCCTAGTTATTTGTTACAATCTGCCCCCTTTCAAGCAAGAACATTACCAACCTTTTTAATGCTTCTAAATTGCTGGATTATGAACTTATTTATGTATGTAGGTTACAAATGACACGTGCTAAAGCTTACATTCTTGATAAATCATTCACCGTATCGTTTTTCAAGTTTATGGGATACACGGTCATGAACTTAAAATTCTTCGGTAAATTGAGTTTATTACCGAGTAATGAAGCTTATTGGATTAGTTCTGTTTTGATATTTTTTCAATTATTTTACTATATGATCCGAGCATGCTCCATGGACCTGACTCCGTTTTACCTGCCCAATTATTATTATTAACTATAGGCATTTGATAACTTTGATATATTTTTTTGGCATTTATCACAAAGAATTTGGTTGTTCAATTTAACATAGATCAGTTTTTGTATCTACAACACGTCAATCAATATCGATTCATGTCCACATTTTAAGCATACCAAAACCTTCTAGAATTGAATTTACTTATGTATCGATTTAATTAAAATTATATCCGTTTTACTATCCGTTTTGAATATAATTACTTACGCTTATTATTCGATTGACAGATGAGGAGGCAGAGCCTGTGAACACTAGTACGGCGACTGCTGGAGGTAAAACCAAAACTGGAAGTACTCACATACATCTGTGGCAGTTCCTGAAGGAGCTTCTAGCATCCCCTCACGTGCATGGATCTGCGATACGGTGGTTAGACCGAAGTGAGTATTAGCTGATGATGTTTATTCTATATTTAAAATCAATATTCCTTTATTTCGTGGACCTTCCACGATTCCTTCGTTAATTTACCATTAACACAATGTTGTTTCGAATCATCGTTACCTACGGTAGGTACTGGTTTTGACTGCCAAAAATAACCATCAGTAGGTAATGGATACATTTTATTGCATTCTTTTCAAATGCCTGAAATGTGAAATAGGTTATACAAGCTTTTGAAACGCTAAGTTCCAAAAAGCAACATAACATAATCATGCTATGTATAAATATATAGCTGAGTTTGCAAAGATATGAAAACATTAGTGTGCATGATATTTTATGAGAGACATTGTGTAATATTTGGATTTGAGATTTATTGTATTTATATCTTCTTGTGACAATCTTGTTATGAAATACTTTTTGCTACGGGATTCCAGCAGTATTAAGTTTGCAAGGTTCGAAGTAGACGGTAATAGACTTGCCTTCTATTTCAAAATTTGGTTGTATTGTCGTGATACACCTTAGCTAAAATGAATAAAAGTAACTGAAAATGAATAAAATTGTGGCGTATAACTTTGATCAGAAAATAATATTGTAAACTCGTTTGCGTTGCTCCGTATTAGATGAATATTTAATAATAAGTACCTCCAGTTTATTCTTGTACATGTATCTCGAAGGCCATTGAATAAATAAATTATTTCTTTGTTTCCAACTCTAAAACGCCATCTACATCTGGAGTATGAATATATTATTATCTATTGTCTAAACAAAATATATTGAACGGGTGAAATTTATAGCACTTGGAGTACTTTCTTATCTAAATTCGTGAAAGATTCTGTCATTTCTATTTTTATAGCGTTTACGTTATTATTGTATTGTTGTTGGAAAGGTATCGATATAATCATTTTATCAACATTGACGTACCTATATCTGTATTTCGTTGTACTTAAGATTATCTGATTAGTATTTACGTCATTGACTATAAAATATTGGTAATCATAATCGTGGGTGACATTTCTTGTTGCTCTTCTAGGTATTAAGACTTTGATATAATCCAACCCAGCTTAGAAATGATAAAACAAAATAATATCATGTTTTTACAACCAAGCTATATATAATTTCATTTTTATAGTGTGTGTGTAATTACTCGTATGTATATCATCATCGCCATATTTAAGTATTAAGAAAGAAATGATTACTAATTGAGATTATCGTACTGCTATAAATCTCCGCGATAGTCAGAATAGTATTTGAGCATTTCGAGTGTAGAATAGAGTTGACTTTCCTCTGATTAAAATCAGCGAGGGAACTGAGGCGAGGGTTAGGTTCAGCCGAGCCAAGAATTAAATACTTATCTGAGCCACAATAGAAGGTTTGTCCTGAGCTTTTCCTGAGTCTGAGCTCCCTGATGGGGACAAAGCTCCCTAGTAGCTGCTATTAGGACATCTGACTATGAAATTACTTTATCGCTACGTTACGTAGGCCGTCATTCTAAATCATCATGTTAGGTTTTTCTTTCGGGTTTCGTGTGAGGTAGGACCGATATTTTAAACATTTGAATTATGATAATCTCACTTAAATCTATTATTCTAGCTCTGGCATTCATTTCAACTTTTAACTCAAGCAAATAACAAATGCTTTAAGTATACTTTGTACTTCTTTCTAACTATACTTATCGATTTCTAAGAAAATTGAACAGTTTGCATCAATATCTACTACGTGACTGATTATATAAATGTTAAAGTATTATATTGTATGAAACACAAAGATATCTAAATCTATCTGTTTAACAATTAACAAGGCCACGACTAATTAATTGATAATACGTTAGTAACTCGTATAGTGACTGATATAAGCAAATCATTATAATTTGCTAGACTATGTTTCTATATAATCCGTAACAATGACAAGTATCCAAAATAACAAAAAAAATCGAAACAAGAATATCGGAAAACAGAAAAACAATTTTAAAAATTTTGGCTCTTTTTTGACGTCGTGTAATGATCCAAAAATTACGCGCCATTTTAGTTATTTATGTACACGAACTGAACATGTATTTACCACATATGTGTAGCTTGAAATGAAATCAGATCAAAAGACTGCCACAGAAAACCTGCTTTTAACCAGTTACCAAGTGGACACGAACAGTGAGAGAAAACTAATTGACCCTTTGTTCAACTCCGTGAGATAAACACCAATAAAATATAGGTATAACAAGTTAATTGCTTTGGAATAATCTTGCTTTGTTATCGATGAATAAATTGCGCTTATAATGAAGGCACGGCTTCTGTATCGATAGTTATGTCGACTATGTTATTTAAATAGATATTTATAGACAATAAAGGTTCGCCATGTTTCATCTTTTTTTGACAAAAGATAAACAAACTTATAAATTTACCCAAGTGATCGGTGTTTTTAACAATGTTCCACAACGTTTTACAACGAAGACGCGCAATAATGTGACTTTTACATTACGAGTTTTGAAAAGGCTTCGGCTTTTTTCCCAAAAATCTCCTGTATTAGGTACTACTATCGACAAACCTGATTGAATTAACTGTATGTAATCTAGATGAATGCTGTAACAATCACAATAAATCAAATCCTAAGCATGGAGTACTATTGAAAAATAGATTTGAACGACATTCCGTAATCCGATAGGCCCAAGGTGATCGAGCCATTTACCATCAGTACTATAAAATGCTTAAATAAAGGTTATATGTTTCGTGACTCGATATAGGAACCGCATTGTTTCGATTTGTGCCATTGTGCTTTTCCTATTTGGGTCACGAATATGTTCATACTGGTTTGAACATCCCTGTCATTATTGGATATGTGGTGCACGATTTGTAGTAGCAAAACTAAGCGTAGTACTAACTACTTATACTCGGTTTGATTAAGTACTTAACTTGGTAAACCTTAAAACCTACCTTGGTAAACCAGTAAACTTGGTAAACCATATTGGTATGTCTTTTTACACTAACTCATTTTAAATCAAATACTTCTTACACTAGCAGTTCCATTTCGGTTTTAGTCGTATTTCCTTTTTAAGCTGAGTTTATAAACTAAAAGAAGGATTGATAAATTCAGTTTTGAATTTTTATACAATTTTAATACATATCAAGGTCTAACCAAACGGAGGATAGTAAAATTCAACATAACAAAACCGAATAACCAGTCGTTGAAGTATCTTTTTGAGTTGGTTGAAAATATAATCAGAGACATTATATATAAATAACATCGGTAATAAATATTTTAATATGAACGCAATTTTGATATGATATCCAATCAAAATGAAATCGCAATGAAATCTAAAATGAAACCTGAATGCGTATGATCGTTTTTATAGCGGCTTTCTGCTCTCAGAATTCCTTTCACTTGATTTATATTAAATGCAACAACCGAACAGTTGTCGCCAGAAATGGTTAAATTGTTTTTAGTTTTACTCTTAATGAGTTTCTTTACCCAGAAGGCCTCTGCAATAAAAATAGAATTTGTGCCTGATTATAATCGATTCACGAACATACCACGCGATAATCGAAACACATAGCGGTTGGATAAAATTAGGATGGGCGCCATGCTATGCATGCTGTTTTTTGTGTTTAAATTGTGTGCAAAATATTATGCCTTCTATTGTGCCTTCACTTTGTATTATAAAACAGTTTTAGCAACTAAAGCGTGTCCCACTTCATGTCAATTTCAAGATATTTATGCTACACGTGCCAATCGTCAAAAATGCAATGACCTCAAATAAAATATTCGCCTAATGTCTCTCAAAAGATAAATTCGTAAGCCTTTAAATGCACACACAAATTCAAATATTTAATTCATGTCGTACTCCACAGGTAACGGCGTATTCAAGATTGAGGATTCAGTGCGTGTCGCCAGGCTCTGGGGCAAGAGAAAGAACAGACCTGCTATGAACTACGACAAACTGTCCAGAAGCATCCGTCAGTACTACAAGAAAGGCATCATGAAGAAAACTGAGAGGAGTCAGAGGCTTGTGTACCAATTCTGTCACCCGTACTGCTTATAAGTACTCTAGTTTAGCTATAATTTATGTAAATAATTTATTAATGTTGTATATAAGGGTGAGTGAGAACCGCGGTAATGCGGAAGGTGCGTTGACTGGCCGCGTTTTGCGTTTCAATCGCAAATCGTTGCGCAGTCGCCGAGTTTGTAGACAGCCGAATTTTCACCGGCCTTTGTCATCGACGTGTAAGTCGTAAGGCCGAGAATTAATAGGCGTTCGTGTACATTATCCCTCCATAAAATTCGGGAAAGGTAATTTTCTCTGGAATTCTATTGGACGGGACTATTAGCTGTGTTATGAGTTAAGTTTTTTTTTACCAGTTACTAGATGATCACGATTCGATTTTTTTATTAATGCAGGGTCGTTTTCGTCGAACGCTGGTAATGTTTATCCCATATATCTATGATATATTTCTAGTACGTTCTATGAACTTTTAGGTAGTTAAGTATTTTGTAAATATTTAAAACCGGTACCCGCTGTTATGGTACTCAGAATAGTGATTTAAAAGAGATTATTCTCGTTGTAAGTTTGTAATCGTTTTAATATTTTTATATGAAATATAAAACAAGTAAAAATGTACGTATCAATTTAATTTTTATATTAAAAATATTTAAAAATGACGAGTTACGTCACATATTGCAATAATAGATATAATTATAAGTTATACTCATAGTAAAGGCGGTCGATTTGAAATATATTTTGGGTTGTGTTATAATTTTGTGCCAAATAGACTGTTATAAAATTTATTCGGGACAAAATTTGATTGTAAATTGTGAATAAAATTGGGATCCCGCCGATGTAAATATGTCGTATATAATGTGTACCTATGCAATAAAATGGTGTTGGGATATAGAAGAGTGTCTGAATAATATATAATTGTAATATTTTTACGAAAACGCAGTTAGCGTTTTGAATTTTTATAATAATTATTATTGGACCAAACTAATGTAGATTTATGTATAAATCTTTATGACATTAAAAATAAAATGGCCATTTAAAAGTTATTTTATTTTTCCTATAGGCATGTTATTGCCCCATTAAAAACTTTCTTAGCATGCTGTGCATAAACTAAAAGGTAATATTCAATTAAGATAGGAACAAAAATTATCAGTCAATCAAAAACGGATACATTAAGTAAGAATTTTTCGATTAGTCGTTAGTCGTTAAAGTATTTTCTCCGTGTAAGAAAAGGATCGTAGAATCCCGCAAGGACTGATCAAAAAAAAATTCCCATCTAAATCGATAATCAATAATTAAAAAAAAAACTAAACCGTATTCAAAACCAAATAGGAAAAAAAAATTGCAGTACTGTCCCCTAACTCCTAACCGTTAAGAAGTTCTGTAGCTTCACTATCAGCACAGCAGCTTTAGATGTTGATTTAAGCATAACTCACAAGCAACTCGTTAGCCCTACATACTACCAAATAGTTTCCATCGACCAATGGCAATACTGTCTCCCAACTCGTAACCGTTAAAGGACTCAGTTCATCATCACAGCAGCATCAGATATTGACACCTTGAAGCATATACCTGAGTAAGACATAATTTCATAACAAAAACACCATACGCATAAGATATTCGGGGCTGCCCTCGATCCCTTAAAAATTTAATAAAAAAATTAATATAGGTATATACATATAAATTTAACTGAAAAGTATCTTCTATTACATAGAAGATACTTACCATATACTTACCTAATATCTATAAATCGATTAGCCTCACGAGACGGTGGTGTGCCTACCCATTCCGGGGGCGAGTTGGGGACACTGTTGTCCCCCCTCCCGAGGAGGGCCAGACCGGGAAGGCCCTGGATCAGCCGGGGTACGGCCTAGCGCAACGACCCACACACGGCGTGCTGAGTTTTAGTCGGTTCGAGTCCGACATAACCTCCCCCTCCGGCTCCGTAGGGGCAAGTATCCGAGGGGATTTCCGCACGAAAAAAAAGCAATCGATTAGCCTATTTCGATCCACTGCTGGTCATAGGCCTTCACATTCAGTCTATCTCAGTCATCTTTCTCAGATGAGGTAATTTTTTTTTTTTTTTTTTTTTTTATATTTGGTCCGTCAATTGACTGCACCCCGCTAGATGGCAACAAAGCTGAAGTGCAGTCCAGAAGATACAGACCACCATTCCCGGTGCCAATTGGACGTAAAATGGTGGTCCCTAACTTGACGGCCTTGATAGATGCCTTTTCACGCCCCGCTTGAAGAACCCGGGACTGTAAGAAGAGGGAAACACGTATGCGGGCAGAGCATTCCAGCTCTTTATCGTGCGGCAGAGGAAAGAGCCCCCAAACCGTTTAGTGCGAGATGGTATGGATTCCACCGTGTGTGTGTGTGGATGGAATTCTAGCTGAGGAGCATACCACCGACTTAGCGAGCAGAATAAGCAAATGAGCTGGTCACATCGGCTCAAGGATCGATGGCTGTTGTACCCTTTGGTGAAGGGTTCTTTTATCTGACTGTACTGATATTAGTAAACTCGACATAAAGGTAATAGAAGCGTAGTAAAGAAACTCGACATGAAGGGAATAGAAACGGGACAGAAAACGTAGACTCGACATAGAGGTAATAGAAGCGAGACAAGGTTTTTGGCTCGACATAGAAGGACTCGACATATAGGGAACGTGAATGCGACTGCCACGCAGGAGTCGCGGTTTCGATCCCCGCTCAGTGCAAATATTTATATGCATGAATATGTCTATTTGCATTGGTCTGACAGATATAAATAAAGTATTTATTTCCCAAAAACAATGCGTTAGAGCGATTTTTGGATTAGACCCACTGGACTCTTGCAGAAAACCTTTTCAAGAAAATAAATTATTAACAATTACTTCCATCTACATATTCGAGATAGCTCTTTTTGTTAAAAATAACCCAAAACTATTTGAGAAAGCATGCGTAAATAAAAAATACCTTGCAAGAGATGTAACCAAACTAGCAGTCACCCGGTCAGTAAGCACTTATAATCAAAGTAATTGTAACGGCATGATTGTTAAAGTTTACAATCACATACCAAGAACACTAAGGGAGTTACCTTTTCCAAAATTTGGGAAGGAATTGTTTAAATGGTTAACTGAAAAGTGCTTTTACACAATTCGTGAATTTCTAGATAATAAATGTACCTAATTATTATAAGAATTAATAATTAATATAAGTAAAATATTATTTAAAAAATTTCATTAATACCTAATTCGTGTAAAAAAATGTATTTCTAATTAATTTCATATTGACTTTATTCTATTATTTATTTAAATTCTTATTTTCTTTTTGATGTGATATCTTAAGAACTTATAAACATTATATAATACCTAATAACCTTAAGGCTAACTAAATTTGACAATTGTATAATGACAAAGTTTGCATGTCGATAGATCGGCGAGACACACTGCACGCTTAGAAACCATACTATGTAACATCCTTCACACTGTGTTTCATGCAAATAAAGATTCTATTCTATTCTATTCTATTCTGGGTGTTTCTATATATAATATGTATCAAATAATAAAAAAATATTTACAACTAGTTAAGCTTACCATGGGCCATGTTATGGAATATTTATATTTATATTTCGGTATTATGAACCCACAACCGTAGCCTAATACTGAAGATTCATCTTTCACGGGTTATTTCGATCTATGTTAGTAGAAAACTCTATCACACGACCAAAGTGACACATCTTCATTGATTGAAGAGATTTGAGTCTTGGGTCCTTTGCTACACGGGTAGCTCTTACACATAAATACATCCTAGAATGTTGTAAACAAAATTGTAGGTCTCGTCAAACACATCCAGCCATTCACTGGCTCTTACTGTACCTATTATTCTAGGAAAAGGCCAGGATCAAAACACACACCAACAAGTGAGCTTGTGGTCTGTGCCTACCTCGATGAGAAGGAGGCGTGACTGTGATGGTGAATGGTTTAGATTATTTAGAACGATGCAGCGTTACCTTTCCTATGCTATGATCATCATAAAATTTTTAATTTTATGACATAAAAATTAATGTATATTTTTATTCGTCTCATATAAATACTTTTCCGTACCGTGCCATCTATTATTAAGACGTCTATTTTTTTCACATTACTTGGTTAGATATTCAATCAACTATAGGAATTTTATATCAATAACTCATCGTTGTTATATACCTGTTACTACGTATATTAATATAATTATATCGTGCGGTAGCCTAGTGGTATGGGTAATGGACTGCTGAGACGAGGTCTCGGGTTCGATCCCAGGTTTACCATGGCACACACCAATGACTTTTCGATGCTTTTCGAAGTTATGTGTGTATTTATCGCAGGTTTATAAGTGCCCGGTTAATGGCAATAGGCTCGCCACCTATTACATTGGGACCTAAACATAAACTGGCGAAATGTGGGTGCTAGCACCTCTGCCTACCCCTTCGGGGAATACAGGCGTGAGTTTATGTTATGAGTTTATGTTATATCGTGTTATAATTGAATCAAATGAAAGTATCGTTTCATTTTCGTACTCATTTTTGAAATAGCCGATTTTGAAATAAACAAATTTATAATATCATAAATAAAATTTAAAGAAAGTTAATCGGATAATCTTTTAAGAAATCGTATATGTACAGTTTATTTTAAATTAGATATAATCGTATATACGGTACTGTGGTACGGCTGTGACAAAAATGAAAAAACCAGCCAAGTTTTGAAGTCGTTCAAATCAATTTTCGGTGTATGGGGAACCCCAAAATTTATTGTTTTTTTTCTATTTTTCTGTGAAATTCTTAACGCGGTTTACAAAATACATCTACACACTAAGTTTCAGCAGAATAGGCCTTATAGTTTCGGAGAAAAATGGCTATGACATACGGATGGACAGACAGACAGATAGACAGACAGACATGACGAATCTATAAGGGTTCCGTCTTTTGACATTTGGCTACGGAACCCTAAAAAAAGCCCACTACCTTTCTGGGTCACGGTTAACTTTAACTGTTTAGGGATACTTAACATTATATTGAACTGTGTATTTAACAGAAGTAAGCGTTTCTTTTTATTGTATTTCTTATACAACTTATGAGGCAGACTCTTCTTATACAACTTATGAGGCAGACTCTTCTTATACAACTTATGAGGCAGACTCTTCTTATACAACTTATGAGGCAGACTCTTCTTATACAACTTGTGAGGCAGACTCTTCTTATACAACTTATGAGGCAGACTCTTTTTATACAACTTATGAGGCAGACTCTTCTTATACAACTTATGAAGCATCTAATGAGGCCGTCAAGCTGAGTGCCACCACTGTTAACATGGTACATACGTGTTTCCGATGGTGACCCTCTTTCCGAGACTTTGCCTTTGCTTAACATCAGGCGAGGTGAAGTCAAATTGATGCGTCCTATATAAAAAAAACAAGCACACGGCCCACCTGATGGAAAGTGGTTACCGTGGCACATGAACGTGTGCAATACCAATATTATATTTACTTAACTACTTCCAGCAGGAAACGCTACTGAACGGAACGCTGATCTGCCCTTCTGCATGGGTCATTTCACCCGATTCTCATATTCCTCCCCTGCAGAGGGTTGTATTAAATATAGATAGGACACGACGGTATTTTCGTCCAAATGAGCAGTTCGACCGAGAAAGTACCTACGCCTTATAGAATACATACATACATAAAATCACGCCTGTTTCCCATAGGGGTAGGCAGAGATCACGGATCTCCATTTGCTACGATCCTGACATACTACTCTCGCTTCATTCACTCTCATTACATTCTTCATGCATGCTCGTCGGTTTAGGGTACTCCTGATCTGCCCCTTTTCTAACACTAGAGAAGGGGCAGATAGAATACCGCGGCTATAATGATCTCATGTTATGTTCCCGGCGAAAAGTGGGTAGCCAGAGCTCACTGGTGAGTTTCATGTTGTCACTGAGACCAAAGGCTTGGTTGGACCAAAGGTCCTGCATTGTCTTTTACACTGACGACACAGAAAATTTCTGTGCTTACAGGGTCGGCAGCATAAGTGATGCATAAGTCCATAGGCCACGGTAACCACTTTCCATCAAGTGGGACGTGTACTTGTCAGCCACCTCAGGGGTATAGCTATTTATATTAACTACTAGCTGTCCCGGCGAACTTCGTACCGCCAATTTTTTCCCGCCCCGCGATCGGTGTCAGATCCCGTTCCCGCTGCACCATTTAGGGGTATGAAAAATAGATGTTGGCCGATTCTCATAGATACCGGATAAGCATAAAAAATTTCATCAAAATCGGTCAAGCCGTTTCGGAGGAGTATGGCAACGAAAACTGTGACACGAGAATTTTATATATTAGAAGATAGTGAGGTATTTTCGCAAGTAATTAATTTCGATTAAATGGTTGTTAGTTTGAAAGTCTTATATAACCTAAAATACATAATCGTCATTTTTTTTACCAAAAAATAAAAAAAATATCTCTTTTATTCCATATCTAGTAGCTGCCATCGTCGCAACCCTCTACGAGTTCAAGGTTCAAGTTAAATGCTTTTCAAGGTATAATACCCATGTTTCTATTACTTATTTCCCAACTTATATCTCCTTCTGCCAACCAAATTTCAGATAGATCTCTACAACAGTTGTTTGAGGTTAATTGAATAACAAAGCATATAGAATAGAAGCTCACGAAACCCTCAGGCTTATCTAAGAAACTCCTGTGATATTAGGCAGGAAAAGACAGAAGCGTACGTGCCGTCTCTACTTATCCAAGAAGGAAAAAGGCGTGAGTACATATTGTGCTTTGATTACATTACAGACAAAGACATAATATATGTATCTGTGTCATAATTTCATTCACAATTCACGGAATTATAACATTATTGTTAAATATTTTAAGGAAAAAATCTCATAATTAGGTAAGCAACCGGCTTTGTTTACATTGACATTGTTTGTTACAATTGTACTGAACGTGACGAAATGTTTTGTAAAATTAAACTTCAGAACTGAATATAATACACAAATTTGGAACATGTTGCCGTGATGTTGCATCAAGTTGCGCAAAGTTGACGTCATTGCCCGCCAACCGTCGAATTCCAAGAGTGAAAGTGCCTTTCGCTGTCCTTATGGAGGGGAGGACGACCTCAAGGGGGGTGGGAAGGAGCGAGGGGGACATTGTGTAAGAATAGCACTTGATGTTCAACTTTAATAACTATCAAAATGTAGGCTATTTGTGAACTACTTACATACATATAATGCATATAATTTATCATGTAAATACATAGTTTTGGACTCGCTGTTATGTGCCTTTTGTTCGATTCTTTTTTTGTTTTTGCACCGATAATGGTTTAGAAGTTTTGCTAAGTTTACTTATTATAAATTCATTTTTCAATTAGTATGAGTAATGTTATACTCATTTTAATTAAGTAGGTCACGGTAATCAGGTCAGCCGTCATATTATCTGTGTTCTATTTTGGTATTCAAAAAAATTAAGTTATATCGAAAGAATTAGATGGCAGTGCGCGGGCTAGGGGTTCTAAAATACCGTTTGGGGGCCGAGTAGACCACGTTTTCGAAAATGTCGGGTGTGGAGTGAACAAACATCAATACTGACTAAAAAGTTTGATAGCAGCAAGGAATGTTTGTAACAAAGGATCGTTTACAGGCAGTCTTTTGTCTCTGTCTGCCCCTCAAGGAAACCTACGTGTTGGTATGTAATTATGTTTAATTATTTATACTTTTCTGGTAATGGCCGAGAGGATTCTAAGGTTTTAAGTTCGTGTTAATGATTTAGGTGCAATAAAATATGCCAAAATTACCCATTTTCATGAAAAAATCACGTACTATATAATACATGTCCCTTTTGGGTCTATCTTGACTCAATACGAAACAACCGTGTTGTACAACGTATTGCAAATCTTTGAATTTAACTTTGCTCTGCTATTCCTTACACACCTATACTTGCACGTTGCATACCTGCTGAATCTATTCAGACAGTTCCCAGTGATGCTCAAGCACCAATACAGCCTGCCTACCCAAGCACATAAAATTCTACAAATCACATCATCCATGTTGCTTCTGGGAGCTTTTGCGTAGGTTTTCTTTAGGCCTTGGTAGGTCGGATATCAGTCACACCAGAGAAAGTTACAGTACAGACAGGATTTAGTAAGGAATAGCGTTATTAAGACCTAGCTTGTGGTACGACGGGTGATCCGCTCCTTGCTTAGGGTCATATCACCTATTTCCCCTAAAGGCCTAGCTTGTGGTTAGTTAATGGGTATATAAAACTTCGATCATTGCCCAATCAAAGGATTAGTCTTCTTCTTCTTCTGTTGTATCGACGACGGCATGTCATTTCCTTTGCCCAGTGTGCAGCCACCCTAAGAGTGTACGCGGTGCACACGTGTATGGCAAAGTAGTACACATTAGCAGGTGGGTCATAGTTTGCGGCGTAGCTCTGCATTCACACCGTGGGTCCACCCCATCCGAGAAACTGCACAGAACCCCTGCGTCTGAAGTCTATTTAAAAAACTTCCAGGCTGTCCAGGTAAGGTTCCATCCAGGGGGAAGATTCTCCAAAGCGGGACAAAGGGTATGGGTGGCTGCATTTTACTCCCTAGAGATCAACTCTCACTAGAGAGAGTTGTTGTATAAAGTAGACCTAATTAAACCTACTACCAATTTTATTACTGGAGATTTTTTATTATTAGACATTTTGTTTTTGGACGTAAGTCGTATAAATTATTTATTTGTGTAGGAAATTTGATTACAATACCTTCGATATTTTCAAAGAAATCCCACATGTTTAGTCAAGTCATCATTCCACTGTGTCTTAAGAAATCATAACGGTAAGAAGATGCGTGTTCATACTGAATCATCTGTTGTCGGCACAAAACAAGTTTGTACCTATCAAAAATTCTTCTTAGAAATTGTAATGTAAAAAAAAACTGATTAGATTTATTTTAACAATATATTTTAAAGAGTCATTAGGCATTTCCCTTTTTTCTGTAGGTTTTTGAATAAGAAAGGATAAGTTGAAATTGATGACGATGTGTTTGAAGTTAATTAGGACTATTTTTGTAAAATATTTATTTTGAATCTTTCGCAAATTGTACTCGTAAGTAATAAAATTTTTTGCATCGAATCATAGCGCAATTTATTATATAATATTTTTTTATAATTACACTACATGTGAGGTGCAGCAGAAGACCATTTGACTGCTTAAGTCAGAGGTCGTGGATTTGATGCCCGATTGGTACGAAATATTTTGTCTGAGTGTTTCTATAAGTATTTTTTATTTATTTTATTTTATTTTTAAACTTTATGCACATAAATTTGTACAAAGGCGGACTTAATGCCAAATATATACGTACTATTTAGATATAAATACTACTTACTAGCTTTTGCCCGCGGCTCCGCCCGCGTGAATGTCAGTTATCGCGACCAAACTTAGCCATGTCCTTTCTCAAGGTCTAATCTACCCTTATACCAAATTTCATCAAAATCGGTTCAGTGGTTTAGGCGTGAAAGCGTAACATACATACTGACAGACAGACAGAGTTTTATAATATTAGTATGAATATATTCTAGGGATATGACGTGTATTCTTGCAAATAACACTATAACTGCAATTTATCACCTATAACCTAATTTTTTACACAAACATCGATGTTTTTATACATATTCCCCGAATTCGTACTTTTATACAATTGTATTGTTGAAAATTAACCTATTGATTTGATTCTCTTAAACATAATATTAATCGAAATTTACCTCAAGCTTCCTGAGGAGTTGGTACCTATGGGGTTCGTCCAATGTGTTCAGGGTCTGTATTGATTGGTCAAATACTTATGTGAAGGGGATTTTGTGATATTTTTCCGCCATTAAAGTTCTATTATTTGCTATTATATGATTATGTAGGTTAATGGATGGTTTTTTTTAGCTTACTAGCAACCGAAACTACTAATATGGCCAGGATTCGAACCCGGCTACATCTCAATCGTAAGGCCGACTCCTAACCACTAAGCTACCGACGCTATATTACATTATAGTATAGTATGCTACATTGTTCTCAGATTCAACAATTGTTTTTCTAGTCTATTTTTTACCACAGCTTTTACCAAGTAATTTTGTAATAAATCTATCTATATCTTCTATATATATAAAAATGAACCCCTATTTCCCTTGGTCACGACATCACGCCTGAACGGCTGAACCGATTTCGCTAATTCTTTTTTTGTTGCTTTCGTTATTGTTAGGAGAAGGTTCTTATGAAAGAAAAAATGAAGAAAATTGCGCGGAAAATTAGAAAATTTAAGAATACACAACCACCATATAAAATAGCTGATCCGACATACGCCATGTCTAAATTTTGAATTTGGAATACGAATTGGAAAAAAATGTGTTTATTATTCTAATACTGCTGTATGATATTCTTCTATGTTATCTGACGTTTGATATAAAATGGACATAATGCGTGCAAATATCGTCAGAGGGTGATTAGTAGACATTCTTCTGAAGTAACAAAATGCCCGTTGCTTGGGCCGCGAAAATATTTATGGTAGCTATTTTTTTATTTATGAACGCCCTTGAGCGTAGAGGTATATGGTTGTATGGGTCCCATAGGTATATAGGCTCCGTAGGTGTAAGTATGGGCCACGGTGACCTATTAGTGTCGGGAGCTCCGTGGGCGTATAGGGCCCGAATCGAAATGTTTTCCGTTCTCAAAATAAATAGGGAGACTTTGATACAGCTAATTGATTCTAATTTCTAAGGCGAAACGAAGTTTGCCGGGACAGCTAGTATATATATATATATAAATGAACCCTATTTCCCTTGGTCACGACATCACGCGTGAACGGCTGAACCGATTTCGCTAATTCTTTTTTTGTTGTGTTCGTTATTGTTAGGAGAAGGTTCTTATGAAATAAAAAATGAAGAAAATTTCGCGGAAAATAAGAAAATTTAAGAATACATAACCACCATATAAAATAGCTGATCCGACATACGCTAGCTAGTAGTAAATAAATATTCCACAACATTCAACACAACGCTATCTAGACCCATGGTAAGCTTAGCTAGCTTGTGTTATGAAATCTAGAATGCGTATAACCATACTTAGATACCTTCTTTTTTGTTAATACACACATTATACAGAGAAACACCCAGACCAATGCAAATAGCCATAATCATGCATACAAATATTTGCACTAACCCGCGCCTCCTGCGTAGCAGTCGTGTTCACTACCGCCACGCCACAGAGGCTTTCAAATAATTAAACTCTAATTAATTAATTTAATCACATGTACAAAAAATAAGTGAAAGATTAAACATAGTTTTTCATACGATGACTGAGGAAAGTAAATTATTAGCGGAAGATTAACAGTAATTAATGTAAACGGATAAATTGGTTTGCTGTCGACTGTCAATCAACGTGATGTTCCACCTTATTTATTAAAAGCCCAAGCAAATTATGGTTATATAATCCATACTAATATTATAAATGCGAAAGTAACTCTGTCTGTCTGTCTGTCTGTCTGTCTGTCTGTATATTACGCTTTTTTTTTTATTGTGCGAAAAATCCCCACGGATACCACCCCCACGGAGCCGGTGGAGGCGGTTATGTCGGACTCGAACCGACTAAAACGCACGCCGTCTTGGGTCCTTGGTTGCCGGAGGTGAGATTGCCAAAAGCATATCTCTCGCACCCCGGCAGACCCAGGGCCATCTCTATCGAGATGGCCCCCTTCGGGTTGTGGGGACCACAGTGTCCCCATCTAGCCCCGGTTACGGGGAGGCGCATTTTGCGCCGCCGCCGCGGCCTGCTTCTGCTAGGGTGACAGGCGGCTCCACCGGTCACCCCCAGGCCAGCGCTCATGGAGGACGGAGGTCGTTCTGCGACCTCCGACGTCCGGTTCGTCTTCGCTCTGCGCGGGCTTCCCGGGCCCGGAGTCTGGTCCGGACCCGACCGGCCGCCTCCTTCTCGAGCATTACTTGCTCGCAGAAGGAGACAGCCGCACCCCAAGCGTTCGCGCATCGTACCATCGCTGTGAGCAACGTGGCGAGTGTGAGGACTCCCACCCCCAGAGCCGCCACTAGGACCCGCCTCGGCGTGTCCCACGCCGGGCACTCGGTCAGCGTGTGCAGCTCCGTGTCCTCGCTCGCATCACAGTGATGGCACTCGGACGTTGGCTCCTTCCGGATCCGACACAGGTAACTCCCGAAACACCCGTGTCCGGTGATCACCTGCGTCAGCCGGTACGAGAGGCTGCCGTGTGGCCTCTCTAGCCACTCCTCCATGATGGGTCTTACCGCCGCTATTACGGCGTGCCCTGCGCTTGGTCGCCCAAGTCGTAGCTCCCATTCCGCTACCATGTCCCTGTGGAGCTGAGACCTCACGGCCCGAATTTCATCAGGCTCGGGTTCCCGTCCCTGCTCCCGCGCCTCCTTTCGATACCGATATAGCATCGAATATATTACGCTTTCACGCCTAAACCACTGAACCGATTTTGATGAAATTTGGTATAGGGGTAGATTAGACCATGAGAAAGGACATAGGCTATGTTTGGTCGCGATAACCGACATCCACGCAGGCGGAGCCGCGGGCAAAAGCTAGTCATACATAAGTACTAGTTGTGTTCACAACAATTTTATAACATAACATAAACTCATGCCTGTATTCGCCGAAGGGGTAGGCAGAGGATCGAGCACCCACATTTCGCCAGTTTATGTTTAGGTCCCAATGTAACAGGTGGCGAGCCTATTGCCATTAGCGGACACTTATAAACCTGCGATAAATACACACATAACTTCGAAAAGCATCGAAAAGTCATTGGTGTGTGCCATGGTAAACCTGGGATCGAACCGGAGACCTCGTCTCAGCAGTCCATTACCCAAACCACTAGGCTACCGCAGCTCCCATTACCCATACTACTAGGCTACACTTTAGGCTAACAATTTTATATTAAGTATAATACTAGCTGTCACGGCGAACTTCGTACCGCCAATTTTTTACATCCGCGCGTGGCGTCTGATCCCGTTCCCACTGCACCCTCTACTATATTAAGCATGTATTATACATATAAACCTTCCTCTTGAATCACTCTATCTATTAAAAACCGCTTCAAAATTCATAGCGTACTTTCAAAGATATAAGCATACATAGGGACGGACAGACAGTGACAGTGACCCTTTGCGCTATGTATGTCTAATACGCAGTTCACCTAGCTCGCGTTATGACTAGTCAAAAGGATAAGTAGGCATTTAGGCTAAAAGCTATTGAAAATGACATTTAGACATAACGCGATCTAGGTGAACTGCGTATTAGACATACGTAGCCCAAAGGACAGTGACTATGTAGTATGAAGTAGTGACTATGTAGTGATGATGAAGTGGATTGAGTCTGTTAATTAACGCAACATGTTTGATGGTAAAAACTGAGGAGCAGTCAAGAACAGACGGGCAACCATACCAGTTACTATTAATTTTAAATGGTAGTCCCTAACATGAAGGTCTCGTCAGATGCTTTTTCACAGGTGCTTGAAGAAACCGGATTCATTGTTGGAAAGAGAAACACGTACGTAAGCTGTACACTCATACTTCTGCTAGGCATTCTACTTCCTACTTCCTAGGCAGACTACTTCCTACTACTAGACATTCCAATACTAGGTCAGCCGAGGTGTGAGGGATATGTCCGACAATCTCGCCTTCGCCCTAGCACCACGACCCACAGTCGGCGTGCGGTTCCGGCGAGGGGGTATCCGTGGGAATATTCCACACGTAAAAAAAGCATTCCAGTTCTTTACCGTGCGACAAAGGAAGCCCCAAACCGCTTGGTGCGATGGTAAAGTTGGGGACACCGTTGTCCCCCCTCCCGAGGAGGGCCAGACCTGGGTCAGCCGGGGTGCTAGGGATATGTCGAAGACAACCTCACCTCCAGCTTAGCACGACGACCCACAGACGGCGTGCGGTTTTAGTCGGTTCGAGTCCGACATAACCTACCCCTCCGGCTCTCGCAGGGGAGTTATCCGAGGGGATTCCCACACGAAAAAAAAAGAAAAAAAGGTGCAATGGAAGTTGTTCTCGACAGAAAGGTAGAAGTGGAGAGTTGTGTGAACTTCTAAACGCTATCTGAAGTAACAATCAGCAAATCTTTGGAGATTACTAGAAACAAACGGACAGAAAGACAGACGGACATACAATTTGAAAAATGTTGTTATCAGTGTCGTTCTACACATAATATATTGACAGCCTCTGTGGCGTGGCGGTAGTGAACGCGACTGCTACGGAGGCGCGGGTTCGATCCCCGCTCGGTGCAAATATTTGTATGCATGAATATGGCTATTTGCATTGGTCTGGGTGTTTCTCTGTATAATATGTATGTATTTACAAAAAAAAATATGTTTATCCGCATTCTAGATTCCATAACAAAAGCTATAAAAACTTACCATGGGTGTAAATAGCGTTGTGTACAATTTTGTGGACTATTTATTTATTTTTATTTATTTATTTGCCTTAGTGAGGCTGTTAGTAAGTCTTCGGAGTTTTACGGGTCATAGGGATATCGTATCTAGGGCAAAACACGGTGTGATATTAGTATGTATATTACATACGTACTCACGTCTGTAAATCCCCGAATAGGTAGGCAGAGGTGTATTTACACTCACGTTTCGCCAATTATGATTTTCGGTCCCACGATGTAATAGGGGCGAGTCTATTGCCGTCTTGCGGGCTTGTTGTCTTGGGCTGTATGTTTACTGTCGGATGGAGAACAGCTCTATCCCTTAGTCGCCTTTTATGACACCCACAGGCAGAGCTGATCTGATCCATCGATATACGGTGCAGAGTATACCTGCTAGAACCAAGCGTTTCAGTGACTCATTCCTATGCCGCACCACAAAGACCTGGAACTCCCTGTCAGCTCATGTGTTTCCTTCTTCCTACAGTCCCGGGTCCTTTAAGCGGGGCGTGAAAAGACATCTAATGAGGCCATCAAGCTGAGTGCCACCACTGTTAACATGGTAAATGTTTACGATGGTGACCCTCTTTCCGAGACTTTGCCTTTAGCTTAACATCAGGCGAGGTAAAGTCAAATTGACGTGCCCTGTATACAAAAAAAATCCTATTCTAGTCCACCGGGAATCAATACGGTATAAAATGTATATTAGAGACGGAGATACCTTATCGTTGGATCCGTTGACGTAAAGCCTGAAGGATCTCCGGCTCTAAGATCATAAAAGCCTTTCCTGTTATAAGAATTAAATAATATCGGTTGTAATAAGGAAAGTCCAATGGGCACAGCTTTCATTTTCCTTATAGATCGTTGCAACATCGGATTTAGGCGCCAAAGGTAGGTGGCGAGCAATGAGTCAGTGTCTACGGCTGCCTTAAGTATGTTTATAGGTTGGTTGGCAAGGTGGGTAGGCAGACCAAATAGGTAGTTCATTGTTGTGTGTTGTTGTTTTTTTAAATATGTTATGAAATGTCTGCATAGCCCTATTTAGATTCAAAGTAAACATAGTTTAACTAGCTTGTATAATAAGTTCTTGAATGCGGTTAAATATACTTAGCTATATTTTGTTATAAATAACCAATGCAAATATGATTTCCTTCTCCATGCGACATCCCTATGTCCAGCAGTGGACTGCGGCGCGGCAGGCTAATTGATTGATTGATTAAAATATGACCTACTTACATATTCATGCGTACACAATTTGCATTGAGCGAGAATCGAAAACGCGACCACTGATTTAGCAGTTGAAGCGCAATAATTCTTCAGTATAGGTATTATTTTTTTAAGGAAATATTGGTATTAGTTACGTGAGCCGAAAAGCAAAAGGGAACCTCTATTTCCCTGAGTTTAAAGTTTTTATTACCAATTCGCAACAGATCATTAATCGTTGGAACCGATTAGGCGCTTCTGGCGCTGCAGGTGGGCGGCATAGTCGATTTCGTTAACATTTATCAATATTATGTTTTGTTTAAATAGACTTGTCACGACAATTTAAGAAAATAAATATAATTTGTAACTGTTTCTAACAGATAGGGAGTTGTTTTCTGTTATAGGCTATTAATTGTCACTATCCTTTACTGTTTTATACCTCGGCAGTCGGGACACATACATCTTATTTTGGAGCACCTAGCCTTGAGACAAACCACACACACACCACTTGAAATATTTCTCTTGACATTCTAATTATAATCAATTTTATATATTCAATTAATAAATACATTCAATGATTGTAATCAAATGGTGTATACAATCATATTTGTTAGTGATTATGTCAAAAATTTGCATGCCCCAGTAAGTGGCTAAACATGCTGTACTATACCTATATATTTAAGTCCTCATGTACTTAACCATGTTTATGAGCAAATAAATTATTCTATTATAACCGTGCTATCCTCAATAGAAACCCAAGAAACATCTACTTCGCGTAAATATAAAGCACATTTTAAGTCCAAGATATAAATGTCTCGTGGTATATACTACTTGGGTCGCCATTTTCTAAGAAATATAATTTGTATAACAAAGGAAAAATACCTATTCAGTTTATACCAGAAGTAATTTTTGTGTCGAAATTTTAACATTGTCTTCAATTTTTCAGCAGCCTTGCTGCAAGTTTCTATCAGAGATAATGAGGATCCAAGGTTCATAATAGCCGATTGTTTTCACCGACACTCACGCGCAAAAAACGACCTAAGTATATTATATTGTCTAGTATATGAATAATTTACATAATAAGTAGTAGGTATCTACCTGTTAGTGGCGACGGATCTTTACAATATGATTCCTGCCGGCTTGGTCTGTTATGGAAGGCCGTGGTAGCAATAACTGCTTTTTGAAAATTTCCACCCGTCGCCACTGCTGAATCCACACATCGAGTGGAGTGGCGAGACAGTGCACTCGGCCGAGTGCCCGGTACGTGTGATCAAGGCATATTATGCTAAGGCACTTACGTTTAAAGAATAGACTACAAAATTGAATGTTCTTTCAGTGTTCTATTAAACGTTTGACTCATTCACAGTACAGGTACATAATCAATGTTTACGGCAAATATTCATAGGTCAATCAAAATCAGATAAATGGATCGTAAATAAACTTTTTAATCGCTCCAAGCGATTTTACACTTAGGTAGGTATAGCTCGATTTAAATAATTTCCTATGTATAATTTTGTGGAGTCCAAGTTAAAAGAGTTTTTGCTATTTTTAATAAATAAGGAAAACAAACACAATTTCACCAGACGGTATTAAGACCTTTACTAGGTTCACACATTTGTGAACCTGGTAAAGGTCTTATCCTACACAAAATGACCACGACGTAATAGGTTCGTACATGAAATGATGTCTATTAAATACACATAGATAATAAACTTGATGCTATACCTCTTACACTTAGGTGGCAGACTAACAGGGTGGCCTATTGTCGGTGCAACACCAGGAGAGTCACCGTTGTGTGGTTTGATTAAATACCTAACAAACATGCATCCACGCTTTCAATGAATCTCATTATCAATATAGAATCTTATTACAACGGCGGTAATCATCACCGTAGTAAAAACTAAACTAATCCATCAATATAATAACATAAAAATAATGAATAGGACTTTTTTCCTCTTAGTATGCACGTGTACTGTCATAATTCAGGCAGTAAAATCTAAAGGAGCTGACAGCACTAAAAATATTATGTCCTCTTTGAATTTGGCATGTTTAGTCTCTGCTGTCTCTCCTCTTGATATCCTTTCCAATATTTACACTAAATGGGGATCGAACCCGTGCCTCTTGCGAAGCGGCACAGATTTTCTAAGCTAAAGCCGCTTGAGTTTATAGTTACATGAGTTACGTACTATTAAAGCAAACGATATGATGCTCGGGTTACCTTATATAGGTAGTTAATATAAGTCCTAGGTCAGATCCATGAAAGAGGAAACTATCATGAAAGCTTCCATACGTCAAATGACTCATTTGGGCACCAACTAGTTCTAGCGAAACGTCCGGCGTCCCTGCGTTCTGTTGTCATTTGAGGTCAAAAATTCAACGATAAAAATAGCTTCACCTGGTTTAAGAATAAGGGGTGCGGTACCAATTGTACAGTTAAACAATCAAAACATTTTATTGGGATAACATTTCATCAATATATTTATTTACATTAATATTTCCATTTTTAGAAAAAAAGTCTGAAAATGTAGATTCACATAAAGTACCTACTTACCTAATTCGTTATGCTTTTCAAAATGTATAGGACACAAGCATATCATAAAAAAGATATGGCATGAATATTATTTATTTTTTAATCTTACGACTTAACATAACATTAGTATTCAGTATTCCCCGAAGGGGTAGGCAGAGGTGCTAGCAACATAGCAACATTTCGCCAATTATTAGAAATCTATTTAATTATGATAATCAATATTTAAGAATTTAAGAAATTAATCTAATAAAATATGGCACTCTCGAAAATTAAAAATTTCTTTTGCAGTCATTACTTTTAACGTCACTTGTTTTGTTTGAGCCAGGTGCCAGGTGCTCGCACGAGTAGTATAAGCTACACTTTCTAAAACCGCCCAAAGCTTTGAACTTGTGCCTCAACTAAGGCCAAGTTTGAAGGTCGGCTACATTCCGAATTTCTGAGTCCATTCGGTCGACTGGTACGGGCAGCACGGCGCGCGCATAAAACGGCATCTAGCGCCTAATGATTAAGCACTATCATCATCTTCCTCACATCAGAATCACGGTTGCATCCAAAGCTTTGAAGCCTGGATCCGTGCCGTCTCACTTCTCAACTAAAAGGGAAAGTCTGGGCGGTCTCGTTTGTTTATATTAGTAGGTAGTACCGACTAACACGGGGCCAAGCTTAAGTATCTGCTCTCCGGTGCACTTACCTATTGAGCAGGCATAAACGCGTGTTATACAGCGCATGCGCGACATTCATTTCATTAATGTTTCAGCACTGAAAGTTCATTCAACTAAACTTAGTTCATAAGTCTTACGATGAATTAAACCTATTAAATTACATATGATAGGTAGAAAGCGTAGTTTAATTCCCTTTGATCTTGGTTCCTAGGATACCTAAATGAAAGTCTCCAGCAGGTTGATATATCCATAAGCAATTCTAGTTAAAATTGAAATCCTTTTGGGTGGGAAATGATACACCAGCTGTTATTCTATAATTTGTATCAGTATCTACTTTATTTGGTTATTATGTCTATATCATACAAATATGAAAAAAGAATAAATAAAATATTTTAAATAAATTATTATTCTTGGAGCAATAAAAACTAGAACCTTTTTTCTGCCTTCGCCTTACGTGTAATGGAACGCCAAAATTTGCGTAGGCCCAATGACGTCATTGTGACGTCATAGCAGTTGACATTTGACATTTCTAAAAATGGGTCTTTGTTTTTGGATTCGTAAAATGTGTAGCAACAATATAAATAAACATTAAAGTGTGTTAAAATGAATGCAAACGTATTGCTGCCTTTTTATTTATCTTAAGAAGTACTTTACATGAAGATTAAATATTAATTTACAGCATAAAAAAGCAATTTAATAGTGCACTGGATTTAAGTGAATTTTATGTGATATTCCATCAAAATGAAGCCAGGAAAAAGTGTAGATGCTAAGGAGGAGATAGTAGAAGTACATACAGCAGCTCGGTCGCCTTCCCCGAAGCCGAAAATAAAGAGATCACGAAGTCGTTCTGGGTCCCGAAAAATGTCCAATGGACATATTGAGACCGCTGAAACGGCCATCACCGAAGAGCCTAGCGATAAAACAGATAAATCGAAACGTGACAGCTGGATAAAGTCTGAACACGAGTCTCTAGACACAGAGCTACCTATCCATGATCAAATAAAACAAGGTATATTAGGTTTTGTAGAAAAGGAATTTAAAAAGTCAGACAAGAATCCGTCTTTTGTGTTTTACTCTCATGATCCTAATCATATGGATGAGAAATTCATGAAGTCGTTGTCGAGGCCTTCGAGTGGACACAAAGAGAAGCGGAGTCCATCGTATCGGAAGAAGAAAAGACATTCCTCAAGACATAGAGACAGAGACCTACATGATTTTGAAATACCTGGATCTAGTCTTAGTGCCTTGGAAAAGGTAAAACATAAAGAAATATTTTTTTACTTTATAAAACTAACTTTTAAACTCATACCTTCCATGATATACAATAACAATAACAGGAATTAACATAATCATGGAGTGCATAGGGTACCCCATAGTGTATAATTGTTTACTTATTTTTTTTTAATTGATTTGTGTGACTTTGCTAGAACCTTTTGACGAGAAGAAACTGCATCTGTCCCTTGTCTGTGTTGTTAGTAGGATGTCCCAGTTTCATAGTGTCCAATGAACCTGTTTTGCAATCTATTCCACCTTCAGATTCTTTTTTTATAATAGTACACATCAATTTGACTTCACCTTGCCTGATGGTACGCTAAAGGCAAAGTCTCGGAAAGAGGGTCACCATCGTAAACATGTACCATGTTAAGTAACAATGGTGGCACTCAGCTTGACATCGTCGTCCGATGCCTTTTCACGTACCGCTTTAAGGCCTGGGACTGTAGGAAGTTCCTCATTAGAAGTCTTTGTTAAAATATAAAGATTGAATTAAGGCAAGGGAACTTTCTTTTTCTATTCAAACATATTATCCTAGATAATAATCAACTGTGTTAACAAATAATTAGAAATGCATGATAATTTTTATACTTAAAGTAGCAAAATATAATGTGTGAAATATGTCTCACAATAGTAATACTTTATTTTAATTAACATTTAGTTCGTAACCATACCTACAGTGGCAATCGTTACGGGTAGTTGGAGCCCTATAACATGTAATAACTTAGTGTTACTACAGAATTTTGATATCGCCAGTGGGTTGTAGAAGGTCATATGGCAGTTTCTTCATGAAAAATATTAAAATTTAACTATTTCATAGCTAGGCTGGGAACTGACCCCAGCTGTATTGGAAGGGGAAGGCTCGAAGAGTGATGATGATGATTTTGTAATCATATTAGGTATGTGTAATTAATAATTATAAATTTTTGAAAACTTCTAAATATTTATAAATGAATTCCTGTTTCCCTTGACTACCCCATAACTTCGAACGGTATTTCCGAACCAATACAACCTTCAAACCTTCAAGAAAAGAGCATACTCTCTTTTGAAAGAAAGGCAACGCACTTGTAACTCCTCTGGTGTTGGTGGCAAACGCGCAAGACATCCATGTCCTTGGGTGTCCTACTTGTTTGCCTCCCAATTCCATAAAAAAAAACTTGAGCAAACTACTGTTAGAATAAATTTTCTGAGATCATTTTTAAAGACGATAAAAAATAAAAGAAAAACTTAGATTAAAAAATGTTTTACATAGGCACAAGTAAGCAGTGCCCGTAAGCATAAATTAGTGAACAATAAATTAAAAATTTAAAAAACCCCCGTCACAAAAACACCTCCAAAAAGTTGAAAATAAATAAATTTTGGCTTTTAACTTTTATGGTTGCCATGTCGGGGGACCCCAACTAATTCAGTACTCCGTTATATTATCGGAACAATTCACGGTCCCCCGACATGGCAACCGTAAAAGTTAAAAGCAAAAATTTATTTATTTTCAACTTTTAGGAGGTCTTTTTGTGACGGGGGTTTTTTAAATTTTTAATTTATTTTTTGTTTTATACTTTTTAAAGTGATCTACTAGTCAAGCTCTTTCATTTGATACCCATATTGAGGGAGTTGTGAAGAAATATGTATTCCAACATGTTGTGACGGCGGCCATCTTGGGTCGATTTTTTTCAAACATAGCTAAGAACACTCCCGACTAATATAGCTTTCAAACAAAAAAAACTACATCCAAATCGGTTCATCCGTTTGGGAGCGACGATGCCACAGACAGAGACACACACACACACACACACAGACACGTCAAACTTATAACACCCCGTCGTTTTTGCGTCGGGGGTTAAAAATCAATACTACGAATTCCAATAAATAAAATATCTTTAAAAGCTTTTCAGCTCAGCCCAAATTGAAAACTAACAATAGTTCGAAAAACATTGGAAAAAATGAAATGCTCAAGTGAGACTCGAACTCACGACCTTTCCCTTACAGGGGGACTGCTCTGCCAACTGAGCTATTGAGAACCACTTGAATCATTCCAAATTTTCCTTCTCTTTATATCCGTCTATAAGGGCGACGGTGCAGCCATCTACCAACATTCTTACGAACTGTTGGAAACAATGAATGATTTTTCAACCATTTTTAAACATTGAATTTTGATGACTGCGCCCAAATATTTGAATGAATTTTTTATAGCATCTATTATGCTAACTTTTAAGTTCGAAAAACATTGGAAAAAATGAACCGTTGCCCTAATATTGGATATAAAGAGAAGGAAAATTTGGAATGATTCAAGTGGTGCTCAATAGCTCAGTTGGCAGAGCAGTCCCCCTGTAAGGGAAAAGTCGTGAGTTCGAGTCTCACTTGAGCATTTCATTTTTTCCAATGTTTTTCGAACTTAAAAGTTAGCATAATAAATGCTATAAAAAATTCATTCAAACTAACAATAGTAATTGGTTTGACATTTAAATACAAATTCACAGAACAAAAACATTAAACTGCAGTCCCAGCGAATCTTTGTGTGGGCGGCAGGGAGATGTGGCATTGATAACCCTTGAACTTTTGTAGGAGTGACCTTTGCCCCTTTGACCTTTAGTTTCAGTTTTAGTGCTCACAATGTCTGGGTCACAAAGTCGATCATTAAATTGTAAGGCAAGCTTTTGTCCTTTATTCCCAGTCCTATTAATAGTTTGATTGTTGATAAGGTTCAAATTCGAATGGAAAATTTTTGTGTTAGGAAATTTTAACTCTAAAGTTCTAGATTGGAGTTTCTTATTGACAATGTCTATAGCGTGATGGTACAGCGATCGTTAGTTATGTCGGAGATCGCGGATTTGATTTTCGCTCAGTGCAAAATTTGTTCACGTGAATATGTATTGGATATTTCTATGTATAATTATGAAGTATACATACAATCACGCGTTTATCTCCGGAGGGTTAGGCAGAGGCAACTTAACACCCACATTTCACCAGTAATGGGAGGTAAGCCTATTGCCGTATTCCAGGCACTATTTTCAGTTTACTCGAGCTATGCATTTGAGGCTGAATCTGGGCTGTATATATCTATCTGATGGTAAATAGCCCTATCCCTAAGTCGCCTTTTACTACACCACTTGGGAATACATGGGGTGGCCCAAATTCTTTACTGCCAGAACCACGGTGGAAGTATTGAGAACCTATGAATATTAAACACATATTATCTTATATATCATCAATCGAGCGTCGATATCGGTTGCATTCAAACCTTGTACTTTGGAGCTTGGGTTTGCTTGTGAATAGCCTGCTGGCGTTCTTCAACGACTTGGGGTGGATCGAATAAAACCCACCCTCACACAAAAACCGCGCCTTGTCGTGGAGTTGCGGATAACAGCCCGTTATACCATACCATTGGGTTTGCTTGCCTACATATTTCTTCTATGGAAAATTGTTTTAGCAGCTTGGCTTTTATGAGTGACTGACTCACCAATACAAGGAGAGACTGCACCATAACCTTGTTGGCCAATCAGTAGGAGTACCGGCTTGTTAGTAAGGTTGATTGGATTGATACTAGATGGCAATCAATCAGTTAGCCTATAGCAGCGCATGACATAGGCCTGTCCAGGTGTTGGGAAGTTTGACCTACTGTTTCCATGCTGACCAGACGGGTTAGTACAGAGTTTTACTTCGAGTTTTTCTTCTCACGCAGTGATACCGTCTTTATATTCTTCCTAACTTTTAAACTCTCGCGTTCGATGATATACAATAATTATAACGGGAATTAACGCGATCATGGTATAGTATACGTACATACCTTCAATTTGCCTGACGTTTCGACCAGGTTACACCGGTCGTTGTCACCAGCTGACTGTCAGCCTGTGACCACACATATTTTTCCGTTAGTCGCCTCTTACGACACCCTTCGGATGAGATGGGGTGGTGATACTTGTATTCTTTCTCTGTCACCACACGGACTAGACACACTAGATGTATATTAAAACAAAATGTATTAGAAAAACATTGTAAAAAATGAAATGCTCAAGGGAGACTCGAACTCACGACAAAAAAAAATTCAATGTTTAAAAATGGTTGGAAAATCATTCATTGTTTCCAACAGTTCGTAAGAATGTTGGTAGATGGCTGCACCGTCGCCCTTATAGACGGATATAAAGAGAAGGAAAATTTGGAATGATTCAAGTGGTGCTCAATAGCTCAGTTGGCAGAGCAGTCCCCCTGTAAGGGAAAGGTCGTGAGTTCGAGTCTCACTTGAGCATTTCATTTTTTCCAATGTTTTTCTAACTTAGAAGTTAGCATAATAAATGCTATAAAAAAATTCATTCAAAATGTATTATTTCCAGGTGGACGATTACCTTAAAGAGTACAATAAGGATGAAGTAATAACCCTCAGTGGTGAACTGGAAATCGAAGCGAATGATGTGGAGAACAATAATGGTATCGCTAGGGAGCTCAGGCACAAACCGCGGAAGACGAGGCGGAAAGTGCGAGACGAGAGGCAGGACAGCAACGCTAACGGCCGAGATGTTAGCCCTAAGGTGTTTAAGAGCAAGAATAAATCTGGATCTAAAGCGGGTGAGCCTTTTAAAAGCCCTTAAAGGCACACCTGAATCACTTCAAATTTCCCTTCTCTTTATATTCGTCTTTATACTTTTTAGAGCGTGATTTTTCAGTAGTCGGTTTTACTTTTAAACTCATTCTTTCTCTTTCTTTACCTTGTCCCCTGCCACACTTCGCATACCTAGCGCACGGTACAACGGCTGCGGTCATGCTATAAAAAAATCGATTGGTAGTGGTTGATGAATGGATGGTCAATTCCCACTGAAAGAGTGTGTGGCTTCTTGAATTGAATCTTATATACGGGAGAAAAAGTTCACAGTCATTTTGAGGATAAAGGAGGGGCAGCGCTATGCCACGCGGTCGCCCGAAGGGGGCCGTCTCGAAAGAGATGGTCCTGGGTCTGCCGGGGTGCGAGAGATATGCTTTTGGCAATCTCACCTCCGGCAACCAAGGACACAAGACGGCGTGCGTTTTAGTCGGTTCGATTCCGACATAACCACCTCCACCGGCTCCGTGGGGGTGGTATCCGTGGGGATTAATCGCACGATAAAAAAAAATGCCACGCGGTCGAGGCTGCGAAAGCCGTCCCACACACAATCTGCATTCCCATTACACACCCTAATGAACTCTGAACTACTAATGAGAGATAGAAATATCATACCTACGAGGTCACAATATACTCACCTAATATTATCGTTTTTGAAACGTGACCTTTACTTAGGTACTATTTTCACAACTTCTTTTCAGTCCGACCCACAGACCTAACAACAATGTTGGAGAGTCTAGAATCCAACATGACGTACCACGACCAGTACATCGACAACCCGTTCTCGTCACCTTCACCGGTGACGTCACCCAATGATGAGAGGCTTGACCCCTTTGGGTCTCGGAGACCTGAGAAAATTTACTTGCAAGGAGGTGGTACATTCAGAGCTGTGTCTAGAGATAGGATCTTGGAATCACAGCAGTCTCAAGATGGTGATAAATATTTAAGGTGAGTTACATTTTCGGTAACAATACTTTTTCTTCCGTTGGTTGACAAAGGAGACCCCCGAGGAGGGCCAGACCGTAAGGGATGGCCCTGGGTCAGCCGGGGTGCGAGGGATATGTCGAAGAAAACCTCACCTCCGGCCTAGCACCACGACCCACAATTGGCGTGCGGTTTTAGTCGGTTCGGATCCGAAATAACCTCCCTTTCCGGCTCCGGCAGGGGAGGTATCCGAGGAGATTTCCGCACCTAAAAAAAAAGACAATGAAGATGAAAAAGTGCAACCGTATTTTCTTTTTTAACTGCACATCCTTAAAAGTTTGGTTGAATTGCTTAATCATTTCGTAAGAAGATGACGTACTTGATGATCAAGAGATGATATTATAAGGAGAACGAGTGGGGATTTACACATACACACTCGTCTCCTAAGGGATGTACCAAGCGTTGGAGAGTTCAACCTCCTTGAACGCAAGTGTAGAGTCGATGGATAGGGCTAACTAATTGTCCTAGTAGCCGCGAAAAATTAACGTATTCTTCGCGTCAAGATATTAGCAGAGCCTCATACAATCCAACTCTTAATACTTTGCAGACAACATTCCTTGAATGAATTTTACAGCATTAAGTATGCTAACTATACAAATCGAATACATAGGGAATTCATTACAAGTATTTGGGCGGAGATATCAAAAATCAATGTTTGAAAATGATTGTAACTTCGTAAGAAGATCGGTGGATGACTCTACCATCGTCGTAAGAACGGATAAATAGAAGGGAAATTTGAATCATTTCGGGCGTGTCTCGGTAGCCGAATTGGTCAAGGCATTCCCCCTGTAAGGGAAAGACTGCGGGTTCGAGTCCCGCCCGAGAAGATTAATTTTTCCCTATGTATTCGATTTGAACATTCCTTTTCCAACAAAACCAATACCTACCTCAATTCCAGACTAGGCGACCTCACGCCGCTAGACGTGGCCCTGACCCTCCAGAAGGCCTGGCGCAGCCTGGCCGGCGCTTGCCACGGTGTACTGGGCGGGCTGTCGCTGATGCACCTGCTCCTCATCAGCTACTCCGACAGTCTGGACGCGGGCCACCTGTCCTTCCACTCCGTCGTCACCATGCCTTACGTGGCCACGTATTACTTCTTCTGCGTTCTGTGTTTACTGTCTGTATTGGATAGGTGAGTTTACATACATACATATATAATACTCACGCCCGTATATCCCTGAAGGGGTAGGCAGAAGTGTATAAGCACCTCCATTTCGTCAAGCAGCACTTAATCATGGGCTATATGTTTAATGTCGGATGAAGAACAGCCATATCTTTTAGTCGAGTTCTAGATGCCCAGAGGATTAGATGGGGACAGAAGACAGAAGAATAGGGCCAATTCTTCTCCACTAGGAACCAACAAGGCACTACGTACATAGTAATGATGCTTATTTTCCAATGAGTTTGGCAAGGTCTACGTGTTTCCATTCGCTACGATCCTGGTATACAAAGATGTCTTTGGTAGAAATAATGATTCGAAATACATCGGGAAAAAGAAGGACTCAAGTGGGACTTGAACCCACGACCTTTCCCTTACAGGGGGAATGCTCTTCCAACTGAGCTATTGAGTCACAACTGAATCAGAAATAATGATGATAAATCAAAGATACTGCAGATTCTTAGCTTAACTTATTGTTCCGATCACTGTTCAGCCCGATGCTTTGCAGCTCGAAAAACATTGGAAAAAATGAAATGCTCAAGTGAGACTCGAACTCACGACCTTTCCCTTACAGGGGGGCTGCTCTTCCGTCTGAGCTATTGAGCCACACTTGAATCATTCCAAATTTTCCTTCTCTTTATATCCGTCTTTAAGGGCGACGGTGCAGCCATCTACCAACATTCTTACGAACTGTTGGAAACAATGAATGATTTTTCAACCACTTTTAAACATTGAATTTTGATGACTGCGCCCAAATATTTAAATGAATTTTTATAGCATTTATTATGCTAACTTTTAAGTTCGAAAAACATTGGAAAAAATGAAATGCTCAAGTGAGACTCGAACTCACTTTGCTGAGAACGAACTTTGCAGCTCGTTATATTTGGTTTATCTTGACTTTTATGGACGACTCTTGGCAAAACTCCGAGAGAAAAACGTACACCAGAACCTGGTCTCTCCATAAGCAGATTTTCTTTTTGAAGAATATTAGAACCGAAATTACTAATATTCCCTCTAACCCTTCCAGCTAAGCTAAATTGCTTGTGCTAGGACTGGGCTCACGTCTGTAGTGTAATGGCCAAGATTCGAACCCAGGACCTCTCGATCGTAAGGCCGACTCCTTAACCACTAAGCTACCGACGCTATAATATTATACTCGTTTGAAATTGAGGGTCGAATTGGTTTCAGAATCTTGGTGATCCCCATATAGCTTTTTATCCTAATCTGTTTAGCAAGATCTTAACTCTGTCTTCCAGACTGGACATCACAAGTATCGACCTAACCCGGGGCCTACAGCCGTACTTCCAACCGATAGTGCTGGTGATACTATACACGGCGTGCCTCCTGGTTTGCACCGCCGCGAGGATGTACGACGAGCTGATGGTCTACCAGTACACGCCGCTCGTTACTAACATTACTAGTAACGTTACTACGGTAAATTAGCTTCATTATTGTCCAGCTTTTATCTTGCCTTATAGCCTTACTAGCTTTTGCCCGCGGCTTCACCCGCGTGGATGTCGGTTATCGCGACCAAACATAGCCTATGTCCTTTCTCATGGTCTAATCTACCCCTATACCACGTAGCCGGAGAGATCCGTATAGGCTTGTGCTGAGCGATATCCCGAAGTCCACCAAATATAATAAGAGTTGCCTTGCTATGTGTGTACGAATTTTTAACCAAATACCAGTGTATCTCAAAGCACTAAGCACTAGTTTATTTAAAAAAGAATTATATAAATGGCTTAGTGAACATAACTTCTACAGCATTGACGAATTCCTTAAACAAAGACTAAAATAATATTCCCGCGCTAGTACCTACACCACTGGCTAAACATGCATGTTCAATTTTGTAAACCTGTATCCATACTAATATTATAAATGCGAAAGTAACTCTGTCTGTCTGTCTGTCTGTATGTTACGCTTTCACGCCTAAACCACTAAACCGATTTTGATGTTTGGTATAGGGGTAGCTTAGACCATGAGAAAGGACATAGGTTATGATATGATTGGCCGCGATAACCGACATCCACGCGGGCGGAGCCGCGGGCAAAAGCTAGTCTTTTTTAACATAAACATAACATAAACTCACGCCTGTATTCCCCGAAGGGGTAGGCAGAGGTGCTAGCACCCACATTTCGCCAGTTTATGTTTAGGTCCCAATGTAATAGGTAGCAAGCCTTTTGCCATTAACCGGGCACTTAAAAACCGGCGATAAATACACACATAACTTCGAAAAGCATCGAAAAGTCATTGGTGTGCGCGATGGTAAACCTGGGATCGAACCCGAGACCTCGTCTCAGCAACCCATACCACTAGGCTACCGCAGATTTCTCTTTTAGGTACCATGTTTTAATGCAAATAAATTGAATTGAATTGTATAATAAAAAAATAAAAATAAAAATAATAGAAAATCGCTATAAAGATGATGATTCAATTCTAAGTTCATTCTTACCTTACCAATTTTTCTAGTTTTATTCTTGCAACGATATTTTATATTCTTATAACATAATCTTATATCTGTTTCAGCCTACAATACCAACGTTCTACCATACATGGACCCACTTTTCAATATGGCGGGCCGTTCTATCGATACTAGGGTTGGTCTACTTCATAATATCGAACCCTCAAGACCTAGTATTCAATAATCTTAGTAAGTTATTACAGTTCAAGCACACACTGCAGAGTATTGGATGATTGTTTAGTGACTAGAGTAGTGTTAACATATATTTATATCGATAAAATGTTTGAAATGCATTACGATTTTAACGTGATCATTATTATCGAATTATTTGGAAAGCTATTTGGACCTAAACTGTGCATAAGTTGACTAGCTATTGGTTCTAGAATGCGAAGATACAAACTACACTCATCACAATCTAATAGGTCCGCTTTGACAGATGTATTTCTCTACTCTATGGGTGACGCTCATGAAGTTTAATATTTTTTAGCGATCGAAACGTTCTGAAGTTGAACAAATTTTTCATTGACAGATACCACAGTGCGTATAACGATTATTTCATATTTTTCACAGACTATTAATAATAGGGTCAGGAGAAACAAATCGATCAAGATATTTTTTCAAGGCCTTATTTCTTTAAATATCTACTAGTCTTTAGGCAAAGAATTGATAAATTAGATACAATTATGTAATTTTTCGATTTCTTTTGGTAATTTAGTGAATTTTGTCATAACAAAAATATTAAATAAAAGAAAATTACCTTTCGTAACATTGTCTCATTTCAAAGTACCTACAACTTCAAAGTTTAAGTTACATTTTCTGCTCAGAACTGTAATACAATACATATTTAAATCGATTAAATACTCAATCGTGAGTATCGAGTAACGCGTCGTATGGTTATATCACTAGTTACGTCAAGAGCGCAAACGTCAAAACGGACCTTTTATTTTGTGATGACTATGCATTTGTTCCGTAATTTCTTACCTAAGTACTCAGCTATATTGTACATAGAAACTGGAACCGAGACTAAAGGAGGATGATGATATTGTTAACTTGTAATGTGTTTTAAACTAAGGACTACAATAATTAAAATGTAATATTTTATATCATAAGACAAGTAGGTACCAAAGCTTGATATTATAAAACCCAAAGATATTTTTAGAATCTCGATGTCATATCTCACAAGAACTTTATTTCGCTTTGTATAAAGTATAAAATTGAATAACCTATGATAGAATATAAGTTATTTTTGTTGATATCAGACATGAAGACTGTTCTTTTTTGTTTTATTTTAAGTTATAATTATATATATTTCACAGTTATTGGTGTACATTATGATATTTATATATTATTTGGCTGACACTCTGAACAATAAGCTGTTTAGAAAAAAATATGTCATAGTTCCTGGGCGAGGCAGAAATTAATATTGACTGTGAGCTTAAAATGGGACGCCATAATTAACTGAGTTAATGAATTTTGACACCTATCTGCATAGCGCACCTTTTTGTAATGTTATTTGTATTACAGTATTTTGGGGGTCTGGTCTTGTGATAGGTTTTCGCGATACTGACCCCTTCGTACCCCCATACCTCCCTTTTGAAACTGTGCCTAAATTTGGAGGAAGGTTCTCAATTTGGTAGGAATCTTTTTGTTTAAAACAAGAACTAAAAACCATTAAAGCATGTAATGTTTTATATCTATACTAGCCTTTGCCCGCGGCTCCGCCCGCGTGGATGTCGGTTATCGCGACCAAACATAGCCTATGTCCTTTCTCAAGGTCTAACCTATCCCTATTCCAAATTTCATCAAAATCGGTTCAGTGGTTGAGGCGTGAAAGCGTAACATACAGACAGACAGACAGATAGACAGACAGACAGATAGACAGACAGACAGATAGACAGACAGACAGACAGAGTTACTTTCGCATTTATAATATTAGTATGGATAAGAATTATTACTATTTAGTTGGTATCAATATTTGAATGAATTTTACAGCATTAAGTATGCTGACTATACAAATCGTATACATAGGGAAAAATGAAACTTCTCGGGCGGGACTTGAACCCGCGATCTTTCCCTTACAGGGGGAATGCCTAGACCAACTCGGCTACGGAGACACGCCCGATGTGATTCAAATTTCCCTTCTATTTACATACATACATACATAAACTCACGCCCGTATTCCCCGAAGGGGTAAGCAGAGGTGCTAGCACCCACATTTCGCCAGTTTATGTTTGGGTCCCAATCTAATAGGTGGCGAGCCTATTGCCATTAACCGGGCACTTATATCCCTTCTATTTTATCCGCCTTTAAGGCGACGTTGGAGTCAACAACCGATGTTCTTACGAACTATAGATGGCGGATTCGAGTCCCGCCCGAGAAGTTTCATTTTTCCCTATGTATTCGATTTGTATACGTATCAACATTGTAAATAATAAAAAATAAAATGAATTTATATCAACCTGGTCTAGCATTTGCCAAATATATAATATGGAATAAAAATATCAGTAGATGATATATATTTTTAAATGATAAATTAGCAAAACATTACATACCAAATAAGTTATTTAAATTAACTCGAGCAATACATAAGTGAAGTAATTAATAATAATATCTAGTGTTTTAAGGGACCATGGCTAGTCTTAATACTTTGCGGCAGCTGATATTAAAATTATAAGTCATTATAGAAATTCTTATATATATTGCTATAAAGGGTTGCTATGTGGTTCAAAAGTATTAGTGAATGTACAGACCTATGGCAGTGTTAAACATAGGCCGCCCGGTCAACTAGATTGTAACTATAATAAAATAAATAAATAAATATTCCACAACATTCTGCAACGCTATCTAGACCCATGGTAAGCTTAATTAGCTTGTTTTATGGAATCTAAATTGCGGTTAAACATACTTAGATACTTTTTTTTTGTAAATATATACATATTATACATAGAAACACCCAGACCAATGCAAATAGCCATACAAATATTTGCACTGAGCGGGAATCGAACCCGTGCCTCCTCCGTGGCAGTCGCGTACACTACCGCCACGCCACAGAGGCTGTCAATATAATGTCGACAGTTAGAGTCATAAGCGACAATGACAGGAAAATCACTGTGGGATAGATAGTACATTGTTCACTGAGGGGAGAAAGTACCAATTACCAACGAAATTCAACCCGACTCCATTTCAACCCCCTCCGATTCCACTCCGATGCGCGCCGACTCACGACTCCATACCGACTTGACTCCGACTCCCTTCGACTCCATTCCGACTTCACTCCAACTCCACGGTCCTAGTAGTTAGTTGGGTGTGGTATAAAAATGTTTTCGAAATAGTTTAGGATCATTTTTCTACGAAAAGTCAGTGTCGCTTACGTCCTTTTACCCATCGATAATATGGAACGTAAATATTTAAATGTTAGTAAATGTACCTATTATTGTTCTAGTCGTTAAGAAGTAAGATGAGAGATATTTTTATCTATAGAGTCGTGGCTGTGACAACTAAAAGTACCCATACGACCTTGAAGTTTGGACGGTTTGGACTCCACCACAGAAATACCCTTAAGACCTCACTTTTAAAACCATTTTAGTTGAAGTTTCACGGACATTTTGTATTAATAGTAATAGTTAATTGGTAATTAACCGTCGAGTCAAAAATCAAGTTCCGGGCAATTATTGTATGGGATTGTAGCTCCCGAACGGATGAACCGATATGAAACCATGCCTATGCCGCACCACTAAGACTTGGAACTCCCTGCCAGCTCACGTGTTTCCTTCTTCCTACAGTCCCGGGTCCTTTAAGCGGGGTGTGAAAAGGCATCTGATGAGACCGTCAAGCCGAGTGCCACCATTGTTAACATGGGTCATGTTTACGAAGGTGACCTTCTCTCCGAGACTTTGCCTTTAGCTTCCCATCGGGCGAGGTAAAAAGAAAAGAAAAAGAAACGCATTTATATTCCACAATCAAGCCCGAAAGGGGTACACGACACTTGGTTCAGTTCGGCCTAAACCTTACCGAAAGAAATCCGAAGTTTAAAGTTTCGGCAATATGATTCGTAATAGCCTCCAATCAGATTATGACGTCATATCGTGGCAAATAGATTTCAAGCTATCCTCTAATCTCTGATGTAAGTCGATAATGACTGCACCACATTTTTTAAGATAAATGAGAATATACCTGGTTGTCGCAGCCACAATCTTATTAGTAAATAAATAATTTAATAAGTAAATATATCAATAATAATATAATAAAAAAACGTATATTAGTATATAAAATAGTATAACAAAAGTTTTATAGATATAAAATAGTGTTTCTTTGTGTAAATGTTAAACATATTACCAAAAAGTAATTTTGAGGCGCTGTCAGATTCGATCACCGTTGCTTAGAATAATTTTTCATCATGACATTTTTGCTGGCGGATTGAGGTATATCATCTGGGACCTTACTACCATCTCAAAGTAATATTATTTCGATGTTCCTTTACTTCGATAGTGTGAATCGGACTCGGACTTATCGTCCTACTAATATTATAAACGCGAAAGTTTGTAAGTATAGATGGATAGATGAATGGATATTTGGTACTCTTTCGTGTCTAAACGGCTGGAGATTTTCATAAAATTTGGAATGGAATTAGCTGACACCCTGGATTAACACATAGGCTATGTTTAGTCGCGATAATCGACATCCACGCGGGCGTAGCCGCGGTCAAAAGCTAGTAATAACATAATATCCACTTTAGTAAGACATACTGTATGATTTGAGATTGACATGGTTATTAAATTAAATTATCGTTTTCATTGGGTAACCGATATTTCAGCGCTGTTACAAGCGCCATGATTACGGTGTTAAGAGCGACGGTCGACCCATCTACCAACTTTCTTACGAACTGTTGGAACCAATGAATGATTTTTCAACCATTTTAAAACATTGATTTTTGATGACTTTTTTTTTTTTTATACCGGACACGTCAATTTGACTTCACCTCGCCTGATGTTAAGCTAAAGGCAAAGTCTCGGAAAGAGGGTCACCATCGTAAACATTTACCATGTTAACAGTGGTCCGGTATAAAAAAAAAAAATGACTCAGCCCAAATACTTAAATGAAATTTTTATAGCATTTATTATGCTAACTTTTTCCCGATGTATATCGAATTTAAAAGTTAGCATAATAAATGCTACAAAAATTTCATTCAAATAGGACATAATGTTTAACCCAGTTTGACTATAACTATAGTAATCTGAGTATCCTTACGGACGCTGAATATAAAAGTCACCAAGAAAGATTAAAATAATACTGCTAGAGATGGTAGTAGCCCCCCTGTGTGAATCAACACCTGACACACACATTGTAGGCTTCCTATAATACTTGTAATTATTATTAAGTACTTATGACTGTTGACAAAATGTAATACAAATTATAAAGTTGATTTGTGATAACTTATTTGCTTGTTTTATTTCTGGATTTCACAGCTTTCGCGGGTAAAGAGAAAGAATCTACCATGGTGAATGTTCTGACGAGCTCTTCCAATTAGTCCCACCCTCCCGAATCCTTCACAGGACGGCACGTGCAGGGCTAAGATGCCATCCATTTACGGTGCAGAGTATACCTGCTAGAACCAAGCGTTTCAGTGACTCATTCCTATGCCACACCACTAAGACCGGGCAGCTCACGTGTTTCCTTCTTCCTACAGTGCCGGGTCCTTTAAGCGGGGCGTGAAAAGGCATCTAATGAGGCCGTCAAGCTGAGTGCCAACACTGTTAACATGGTAAATGTTTACGATGGTGACCCTCTTTCCGAGACTTTGTCTTTAGCTTAACATCAGGCGAGGTGAAGTCAAATTGACGTGTCCTGCATAAAAAAAAGAAAGAAAGAAAAATGTTTTATTTACAATACGCACAATTAAACATAAAATGACTTACAATATAACCATAAATAATTCTAATACAGATGCCCATTGTACGTATCTAAATATGGTCGCCATCTCAGCCTAATTGCTGCACATACCACAAGAAAAATATACCCATATTTTTTTAAATATCTCTTAGGTGGCAGGCTGGCACACGATCCACCTGATGGTTCCTAAAGTTTCAGGTTATTTTTAAGTGAGTTATTCAAGCTGAGTGCCACCATTCATCAGGCGTGGTGAGGTAAAAATGACGTAGTCTATGGACGTGTGCAACACCAGGGGAATCACGAGCTGCCGTATTCTCTGTGTAATAGGGATCTGGCATACACCTGCAACTTAAAAAAAAAGTAATTTATCTGAACCGAGTGCTCTTTGCCGTTTATCTCAAAAATCATTCAACGTACTCCTATTAGAGAAATTTCAAACGTGTCAAAACAAAAGTTGTAGGGAATTTAATCTCGAAAGAAAACAGAAAAAAAATACATTTAGTTCTCGCAGCTGCAGCACATACCAAATAGATAGATCTTCTAGGCCCGTATTCTATAACGACGCTTGGTTCTGAATCTCGATTCACAATTTAGCTGAGGACAGTTAGTATACGATCGTCGATCACCTGAATCGCGTCATTCCTGAACAACACTTAATTGTGAATCGACCTTAGAGTATATCAAGAGGTGCCATACCTACGAAAAAAAACTGCCTACCTAAACTTGGATTTTATGAATGAATGGAAAGCAGTATGGCGGCCTAGTAGGGAATCCAGTAAACTGTCGATAACTACTTATCGATATAAAAAGGGCACAGACTAAAAATTTATACATTTGAAAGAAAAAAATAAGTGATTAGCTTAAGTGGATGCCGATTATTTGTATTCTCAGGTTGCAGTGTGCTTATGGCTTTCTGTCAGACTTTCCTTGTGATAGCCGGAGTTTCGAATAATTTGCCCAGAAGGACGTTGAATCTACAAAGATTCTTTACAGTCTTTGAGTAACGATATATATATATATATATATATATTTTTAGTAGTACTCCAGGTACATAACACATTGGCACAAAAATAAAATCGATTTGGACAAAAAAAAATCGAATTATTGTTTAATATTTTTGTTTTTTTTTTTGTACAAAATGTTTTAGTATCTATTCATCAGTAATACCAGTACCATTATGCGATAGAATAATAAAAAGTCAACGGCATTTCAAAAGTCATTCACTATGTATGGAAAGTGGTCTTCGTTCTTTAAATATTTGGGAAAATATCGATACTTAAAAGTCTATCACCGCATCACTAGCAATTTTATTTGACCAATCAGGTGCTACTACATCCCCACTACGTTGGAAAGCAAGATGGAGAATTGGCGTTCTCCTAATATGATTTTATGAATGAATTTCGTAGTAGCTTCACATCTGTATATTTATGTCTATGGAATCGACCCTCAAACTGACATAATAACTGTCACCAGCTGAATGACGTCTAGACGTCAGACTTGAATAGAGATTATTGTCATTTATGTTATCATGGATATTTTTGATGAAATTTATTACTATCAGGCAGTTTTTCCATATAATAGAAATAGGTTAATTCCAAGGCGACAGTTACGCGATGCGCAAGACCCGTACGCAATAGATGGAAATCAGTTCAAAATAAAATATCGGTTTTCAATCAAAATTGTGAAAAATAATTATAATATTGCTCCTGGTTAGGAGTGAGCCAGTTGAGCCTGACCAACGGGGATTCTCGTTATCCCCAGAGTTAGAAATTTTTGTGTGTCTAGGATTTAGGCTTCTACGCCACAGGATCGTATCAAGTAAGTAAGCAGTGAGCACTGGACATAGTTTTATGTTATTTACTGCACTATGCAGGTTATGCAGGAAGGTTCTACAGTAATTTGCCGCCTAAGTGACAAGCCCCTTTGTCTGATTATTGATAGTTCACCACAGATATGCAATGAGTCTGGCAGACAAGGCAAGGCAGAGTAAACAGTCCAGGGTAACGGTAGAGGGCAAAAGAAACCGACGCCAGACAACATCAGATTCTACCTCTAGTCGTAGCGGATATCTACTCCACTACACTCCACACAAATCCATACTTCCATACTAATATTATAAATGCGAAAGTAACTCTGTCTGTCTGTATCGCTTTCACGCTTAAACTACTGAACCGATTTTGATGAAATTTGGTAGAGGTAGATTATTATACCTTCAGAAAGGCTATGTTTTGTCGCGATAACCGACATCCACGCGGATGCAGCCGCGGGCAATAGCTAGTAAATAAATAAAAACGATGCGCACCTGACAACTTCCACAATGTATCTGGACAGGCAGTCCTGGCGCGGTGATATAAGGTAGAAAGGTTCAACTTGATATAAACTGGACTTGTTCTGAATATTGTGTATGGCTGACTTCGGGGGTTCACACTATCTACGAGTACTACAAGAATCAATATTGAAAAAAATAGCTGTGAGACATCATCATCCATATCCATTCTAATATTATATATGCGAAAGTAACTCTGTCTGTCTGTATGTTACGCTTTCACGCCTAAACCACTGAACCGATTTTGATGAAATTTGGTATAAGGGTAGATTAGGACATGAGAAAGGACATAGGCTATGTTTGGTCACGATAACCGACATCCACGCGGGCGGAGCCGTGGGGCAAAAGTTAGTAGTTTGAAATTTTTGCTCTAACTAGTTAACTCTATATTTTGTTTGAAGTCAATATATTTTATCTTCACAGTTACTCTGTAGAAAATTACTGCACGTGTGCCAGCCAGCAGTGCCGAGGACTGTGGCTAAACTGTCATACAAACTAGCGACACAAAATAGAAGATATTTAAAATATCCCACGAATATGTCTGCACATAGTCATCAACAAAACCGGCGAGTGTAGAAGGGAAAGATTTATACCAGGATCGTGAACTGTAGTCTCTGCCTACCCCGTTGGGAAAAAGGCGTGACTGTATGTATGTATCGCCATCAATTTTGTAGAATTGGCTAAAGGAGAGGTCTTCCTGGCTTGCAACGTGTAGATTTGTATATGGTACTATAGACTCCGCCTATATAAAATTGTTGTCACCATCAGGGGTTCAACACCATGAGGCTTACAGAAAGAGAAAACCTTATCCATACTTCCAACCCTACTTCATACTAATATTATAAATGCGAAAATAACTCTGTCTGCATGTCTGTCTGTCTGTATGTATGTTAGCTTTCAAGCCTAAACCACTGAGCCGATTTTGATGAAATTTGGTATAGGGGTAGTTCGATAACCGTCATCTACGTGGGTGGAGCCTCGGGCAAAAGCTAGTTTTTCTATAAACGTACAAGTAAGGAACGATTTGCAGATCTGTTATATAGCTGTAATGCGTTGATGAAGCTGATGGCGATAATTATGAAGTTATTGACGACGGAGATGATACTGGTGATGATTATTATAAAGGTGATGAAGACTTTGATGATGATGATTAAGAACAAGATGATGATGTTTATGGTGACGTTGATAAAACTGATGATGAAGAAGATAACAAAAAAAAATATTTTGACGATGACGATGGTAAAGCTAATGATGATGATGATGACGGCAGCATACAGAAATATAAAATCTTATTTTCCTATTAATTTCCAAGTAAGTGACATTTTGCTGACTTATTGTGTAGCGATAATGCGTTGATGGAGCTGCTGATGATGATGATGATGAAGATGACGAAGATTATAATGATGATGAAGATGTTGTTGATGATGGTGATGATAGTTAAGACGAAGATGATGAGGATGACCTTGATCAAGCTGATGTTGAAGAAAACGATGAGGATGATCTTTATGATGATGATGATGATGATGAATATCAATATGAAGAAGATGAGGATGATGCTTAAGTTGACGTTGATGATGAAAAAGCCGATAACATTTTGATGATGCTAATGATGATGCTTATGATGAAGCTAATGATGATGATGATGTGATCAAGATGATACTGATGGTGATGATGGTGGTGGTTGCAGTGATGAAAATGAATTATAGAGATATCATGACCTTACACGTAAAGATCAGCTTTTGACATGAAAAAGAAGGCATGGTCTACGTAAAATGAAGCACATTATATTATCTGAACAAGACAGAGCACTTTTGGTATTAGAAAAATAAGATTTCCTATTATTTCCCATCCCCTAGATTTTCAATACAGCAGGCAATCATACTCGTAAAATATAGATTGAACAACATTTTTGTCTGTTAAGATTAGCAAATAGTAATTAGAAATAAAATATAAATTTATTAGAAGTACAAATTAGTTTTATTCATTCTTATTTTCTATAATTTCCAATTTTCTTATAGTTTTATTATGTTCATATTGTGTCTGCATCTCTTTTATCTCCTTTACCCTCAGCCTACGGTGGTGTTCGAAATTCTCTTTCTCATCCTCTAAATTATGTTCTGAGACGGTTGCGTTGTAGTAGTGTAGTTCAACCAACTAAATTTTTCTGCATCTGTTTGCTTTGTGGGTGTTTCTAGCTCCAGCTTTCCAGTTTTTATAAACCTGTTACAGACTTCTGAGAGTCCTGGTACAGCCACTCGTACTTGAACTAAACATTTTCACTACCTGAAGCCAAGCTCGTGTTTTTCGTGAAGCTTGGCTCCATCGGTTTTTGTAAACAATATACGTTTGTGAATTTGTTTGCTAGGTACTTATTATATACTAAATAGCAGTAAATTTTCAGCTGCCATGAAATTAGACGCTTGTAATCACCAAAGCACCGATTTCAATAAATACCAACTTTTATATCAACAATCAGACATGTCAGTTATCAGTCAACATGACACCGAGGAAAATGCAGTATAAATAAAACGTCCTCAACTTTTATCCAATTGTTAGCACATAAATAGCATGCTTAATGGTCGGGTTATAATAAACACCCATAGATATTTTCATGTTCCCAGATAATAAAACATCAGGTTACGTGTGAGTTTGGTAGCCTTTTTATGTGGTGGTGCAAGAGACAGGAATAAGACAAGTTATAACATCTTAAATATCTGACCCAGAGTTTACAACATTTATTTATTTAACACGAGCATTTTAAAAGACGTTAACCCTTGGTGAAGGGGCCGGATAGATTGCAATGACTATGAAACATACTCGATCATCCTTTATTTTAATTATGAGACGGCTACATCCATGAAAACACGGTTCCTCTACTACCGTGTTCAGCACCTCTAGTTAAGTGGCAATTACGTTTGTATTAGATTCTTCAATGTATGGGATTGACAGGTATCGTCACTTCAATCCCATACATTCATCATTGTATTGCACAGTACGCAGGCCAACAAATTGCCACTTGTCTAGGGGAGCAGGTTATTCGATATAGAAGTGTGCGATACCAGGGGACCCATAAAGTTAATATATAACTGGGGGCACCAGACTCGTGCATTCGTGCTGCTGACCCTGTAAAATCTTATATATTATTGTAGGTACATGATATTGTAGATGTTTGGAAAAAAGAATGGATAAAAAATCTTCTTTCGTATCAATTTTTTCGTAGATAGTTATCAAACAAGATAAATTCTTTGTACGTAGCTGTCTATCAAATATCTTTAAAACTGTGGATGAACCTGTAGGTACGTAGGTAGGTTTTACCCCCTAAGAACCTGCTCCCGGATGCATTGCAACCGTTGCACGCCAGACAAGCCAGCCCTGCTAATATACGCGTAAGTAAAGCCAACAATTTCGTGAACTAAAGTGTAGGTCACCTCTCTATTCAATTTTGTCATATTGTCTTTGATTTGCAATGAACATGAATAAAACCTTCCATAGTAGAACCTATTTTCGCCATTTATTTCACGCAATGGTTGTTTCCTATTTCACAATAAAAGTCGAAACAAACAAGGCAGACTCCGTCTTGATTGGACAAATAAGTTTAGACGTTCCGTTTTATATATTATATCATTTTACCACTTATTTGCCGTAAAATGCATTCAGTAAATTCTATTATTTTAAAACACAAGTTATAAGTCAAGTTTTGGGGGCTTCTCCCTAAAACTTTTCTTATCAAGTAGTTTCTGCCTAAATGATTCAAAATATTCCTCATTATTGATTATTTTCCAATTTCTATATTTTTTAAATTATGCGTAAACCGGAACAAAATTGCCCATTAAATAAAGAATGTAAACGAGAACGGCTGATTTAAAATGTTGATTCTATTATCTATGATTGAGACTCGATTCAGGCGAATTGTGTTTTAGTGCAGATTGTGAACTGCGTAAATAAAGATTCCCACTCAAGTAATGACTAGGCGATCTATGTTTAAATCCAGTTTGAGTGTCATTCTAGAATACGGGCCGTAGGCCCGTATTCTATAACGACGCTTGGTTCTGAATCTTGATTCATAATTTAGCTGAGGACAGTTAGTATACGATCGTCGATCACCTGAATCGCGTCATTCCTGAACAACGCTTAGTTTTGAATCGACCCTCAAACTGACAATTAACTGTAACCTGCTAAATGACGTCTAGACGTCACACTTGAATGGAGATTATTTTCCGTAGTGTATTCAAAGTCTTTGTTATTTTCATTTTATGTTATCATGGATATTTTTGATGAAATTTATTACTATCAGGCAGTTTTTCCATATAATAGAAATAGGTTAATTCCAAGGCGACAGTTACGCGATGCGCAAGACCCGTACGCAATAGATGGAAATCAGTTCAAAATAAAATATCGGTTTTTGATCAAAATTGTGAAAAATAATTATAATATTGCCCCTGGTTAGGAGTGGGCCAGTTGAGCCTGACCAACGGGGATTCTCGGTATCCCCAGAGTTAGAAATTTTTGTGTGTCTAGGATTTAGGATTCTACGCCACAGGATCGTATCAAGTAAGTAAGCAGTGATCACTGGACATAGTTTTATGTTATTTACTTTTATGCACTATGCAGGTTATGCAGGAAGGTCCCTTGTCTGATTATTGATAGTTCACCACAGATATGCAATGAGTCTGGCGGAGACAGCAAGGCAAAGTAAACAGTCCAGGGTAACGGTAGAGGGCAAAAGAAACCGACGCCATACAACATCAGATTCTTCCTCTAGTTGTAGCGGATATCTACTCCACTACACTCCACACAAATCCATACTTCCATACTAATATTATAAGTGCGAAAGTAACTCTGTCTGCATGTCTGTCTGCCTGTATGTATGTTAGCTTTCAAGCCCAAACCACTGAACCGATTTTGATGAAATTTGGTATAGGGGTAGATTAGAAATTGAAATAGGATTAGGCTATGTTCGGTTTCGATAACCGTCATCTACGTGGGTGGAGCCTCGGGCAAAAGTTAGTTTTTCTATAAACGTACAAGTAAGGAACGATTTGCAGATCTGTTATATAGCTGTAATGCGTTGATGAAGCTGATGGCGATAATTATGAAGTTATTGACGACGGAGATGATACTGGTGATGATTATTATAAAGGTGATGAAAACTTTGATGATGATGATTAAGAACAAGATGATGATGTTTATGGTGACGTTGATAAAGCTGATGATGAAGAAGATAACAAAAAAATATTTTGACGATGACGATGGTAAAGCTAATGATGATGATGATGACGGCAGCATACAGAAATATAAAATCTTATTTTCCTATTAATTTCCAAGTAAGTGACATTTTGCTGGCTTATTGTGTAGCGGTAATGCGTTGATCGAGCAGCTGATGATGATGATGAAGATGACGAAGATTATAATGATGATGAAGATGTTGTTGATGATGGTGATGATAGTTAAGACGAAGATGATGAGGATGACGTTGATCAAGCTAATGTTGAAGAAAATGATGAGGATGATCTTTATGATGATGATGATTATCAATATGAAGAAGATGAGGATGATGCTTAAGTTGACGTTGATGATAAAAAAGCCGATAACATTTTGATGATGCTAATGATGATGCTTATGATGAAGCTAATGATGATGATGATGTGATCAAGATGATACTGATGGTGATGATGATGGTGGTGGCAGTGATGAAAATGAATTATAGAGATATCATGACCTTACACGTAAAGATCAGCTTTTGACATGAAAAAAAGGCATGGTCTACGTAAAATGAAGCACATTATATTATCTGAACAAGAAAGAGCACCTTTGGTATTAGAAAAATAAGATTTCCTATTATTTCCCATCCCCTAGATTTTCAATACAGCAGGCAATCATACTCGTCAAATATAGATTGAACAACATTTTTGTCTGATAAGATTAGCAAATAGTAATTAGAAATAAAATATAAATTTATTAAGTACAAATTAGTTTTATTCATTCTTGATTTCTATAATTTCCAATTTTCTTATAATTTTATTATGTTCATATTGTTTCTGCATCTCTTTTTTATCTCCTTTACCTGAAGGTGGTGTACCTACGGTGGTGTTCGAACTTCTCTTTCTCATCCTCTAAATTATGTTCTGAGACGCTTGCGTTGTAGTAGTGTAGTTCAACCAACTAAATTTTTCTGCAACTGTTTGCTTTGTAGGTGTTTCCAGCTCCAGCTTTCCAGTTTTTATAAACCTGTTACAGACTTCTGAGAGTCCTGGTACAGCCACTCGTACTTGAACTAAACATTTTCACTACCTGGAGCCAAGCTCGTGTTTTTCGTGAAGCTTGGCTCCATCGGTTTTTGTAAGCAATATAGGTTTGTGAATTTGTTTGCTAGGTACTTATTATATACTAAATAGCAGTAAATTTTCAGCTGCCAGGAAATTAGACGCTTGTAATCACCAAAGCACCGATTCCAATAAATACCAACCGTTATATCAACAATCAGACATGTCAGTCATCAGTCAACATGACAGCGAGGAAAATGCAGTTTATAAAAAACGTCCTCAACTTTCATCCAATTGTTAGCACATAAATAGCATGCATAATGGTCGGGTTATAATAAACACCCATAGATATTTTCATGTTCCCAGATAGTAAAATATCAAGTTACGTGTGAGTTTGGTAGCCTTTTTATTTGGTGTTGCAAGAGATAGGAATAAGACAAGTTATAACATCTTAAATATCTGACCCAGAGTTTACAACATTTATTTATTTAACACGAGCATTTTAAAAGATGTTAACCCTTGGTGAAGGGGCCGGATAGATTGCAATGACTATGAAACATACTCGATCATCCTTTATTTTAATTATGAGACGGCTACATCCATGAAAACACGGTTCCTCTACTACCGTGTTCAGCGCCTCTAGCCAAGTGGGAATTACGTTTGTATTAGATTCTTCAATGTATGGGATTGACAGGTATCGTCACTTCAATCCCATACATTCATCATTCTATTGCACAGTACGCAGGTCAACAAATTGCCACTTGTCTAGGGGAGCAGGTTATTCGATATAGAAGTGTGCAATACCAGGGGACCCATAAAGTTAATATATAACTGGGGGCACCAGACTCGTGCATTCGTGCTGCTGACCCTGTAAAATCTTATATATTATTGTAGGTACATCATATTGTAGATGTTTGGAAAAAAGAATGGATAAAAAATCTTCTTTCGTATAAATTTTTTCGTAGATAGTTATCAAACAAGATAAATTCTTTGTACGTAGCTGTCTATCAAATATCTTTAAAACAGTGGATGAACCTGAAATTTTAGGTACGTAGGTAGGTTTTACCCCCTAAGAACCTGCTCCCGGATGCATTGCAACCCTTGCACGCCAGACGAGCCAGCCCTGCTAATATACGCGTAAGTAAAGCCAACAATTTCGTGAACTAAAGTGTAGGTCGCCTCTCTATTCAATTTTGTCATATTGTCTTTGATTTGCAATGAACTATGAATAAAACCTTCCACAGTAGAACCTATATTTGCCATTTATTTCACGCAATGGTTGTTTCCTATTTCACAATAAAAGTCAAAACAAACAAGGCAGACTCCGTCTTGATTGGACAAATACGTTTAGACGTTCCGTTTTATATAATATCACTTTACCACTTATTTGCCGTAAAATGCATTCAGTAAATTCTATTATTTTAAAACACCAGTTATAAGGCAAGTTTTGGGGGCTTCTCCCCAAAACTTTTCTAATCAAGTAGTTTCTGCCTAAATGATTCAAAATATTCCTCATTATTGATTATTTTCCAATTTCTATATTTTTTAAATTATGCGTAAAGCGGAGCAAAATTGCCCAATAAATAAAGAATGTAAACGAGAACGGCTGATTTAAAATGTTGATTCTATTATCTATGCTCTATCTGAAACTCGATTCAGGCGAATTGTGTTTTAGTGCAGATTGTGAACTGCGTAAATAAAGATTCCCACTCAAGTAATGATTAGGCGATCTGTGTTTAAATCCAGTTTGAGTGTCATTCTAGAATACGGGCCGTAGTGTATTCAAAGTCTATGTAAATAATCGATCATATAGAATTCATAATAATCTGTAACATCATATTATGTCATTTTCGCTCCTGTCATTGAAAATGTCGCATTCGCTTTCCTTCAGCTCCCTGAGTATAGTTGCAAAACTTCTGAAAAAATCCGAATAATTCCGGAATACTTCTGGGAAAGTTTCTTTAACTCAGAATAATTATTCAAAATGAATTTAATTCTAATATTCTAAAAATTTTTTTTTGCTGAGATATCGTATTTTGCATCGATCGTCGATCGCCACCGCCGCCGCTGCCCCTCTGTGCGTCCGCCGATGGCGCCGCACGCGCCCGACTGCCACGCGAGTGCGTGCAGGCGATGGCTTTGCGGGGTGCGGTAATAGGGGAGATGCTCCCTGGAGAAGTTTTCCCTCGCCCCGCGAGAAAGATTCGTACCCCCGCAATCGAATGTTTATAGAAATAGAAATAGAAATTTATTTGCTCATAAACATGGTAGGTAACAAAGATCTTAGCAAGTAACTTAAGTATTATAGCACAACATGTTTAGCCGCAGTAAGTGGCATGCAAATTTCGATAGTACAAATAATTATATTTAATGCTTTATGCACTGTCTTATAGACATACATTAAACGCACAAATTTTTACAAGTTATTTAAAATTATATAATACAATAACTGGATGCGTGCCGTGTTCCTTATACAGTCTTCTATAACTTACCTAACATTACTTTTTTATAATACACTTTAATTACACATTTCCTACTTAACTATAAACTATTTATTAAACTATTACATATAATATATTTAAACTATTATACTTATTTATCTATTATTTGTAGCGGTCTTTGTAATTTAAGAATTCCTCAATATCATAGAAACATTTCTGTACAAGCCATTTCTTTAATTTTTTTATGAATAGACGTTGTGGTAGTTCGCGCAACGTCTGTGGTATTTTATTGTACATTTTTACACACATGTTGAATGCATTTTTGTGACATAGTGATGTCCGGCATCTCGTTATGACCAGTTTAGTAGGATCTCTTTGACTGTACCGACTATTTGCATCAACCCTCTTGAATAGATGTGGATGTTTCCTGACAAAGAGCCCAGTTTCAAGAATGTATAGGCCAGTTAGTGTGAGTACTTTTGATTGGACAAAGAATGTTTCCGCCGAATTTTTCGCCAGAATAATTCAATGGGAATAAACGTGTTTGTTTGTGGTGTGGTGGGTGATTTAATTATTGTTCAGTGGAACATACCTAGGTAAAATATAAATGTTTATTTTATTAGAAATGGGATTGATTAAGTATATTCTGATAGGATTTTTATAGATTAACAGGATTTTTATTCTTCCGTTTTTAGGTAGGTACCCACTTATTTCGAAATCGAATGCTATCTTTATATTAGTGTCAGTAGTGGAATAAAAAACCAGGTCTTATTGGATTTGTTTTTTGAAAAAGGGTAACCTATTTTTAGGTTAGTTTCTATGTAGCTGGTATGTATTCGCGAATCGCATTGGTAGGTAATTAATACTTAACGCGTATAATATAGTCCAGTCAATAAAAACAAGTAAGTAAAGGCAAACCTTGCAAGCGAACATGTTTTGATGCGGTTTTCAGAAAAGTATTTGTTATACCTACTTAGGAGCAGGTTTTGGTATGTTAACCGACTTCAAAAAAGGAGGATATGAGTTTGGAACGTACGTATGTGTTATATGCCTGCGATTATCTAGTGTTTGGCTGAACTGATTTTCATGCGTATTTCAGGAAGGTATTTACTATACTTAGGCCTGTGTTTCTACGTTAACCGACTTCAAAAAAGGAGGTTATGAGTTGCAACCGTATCTATGTAATGTATGTATGTTTGTCTAATGTTTGTCCGTGATTATCTCGCGTATGGCTGAACCTATTTTGATTCAGTTTTCAGAAAAGTATAGGTAAACAATGAGGTTATAGGTTTGAACCCTATGTATGTACCTACCTATGTTTGTCCCAGTTTGTCCACGATCATCTCGCGTTTGGCTGAATCGATTTTGATGCAGTTTTCAGAACAGTATTAGTAGTCACTTAAATAAATGTTGAAATAAATATGTTTGTTTGCTTGCTTGCAGTCACAACCATGAATAGGTGTGAAATAGGTTGGAAGGTCGATTTTCCTCGTTTATTTTTTAACATAAACTCACGCCTGTATTTCCCGAAGGGGTAGACAGAGGTGCTAGCACCCACGTTTCGCCAGTTAATGTTTAGGTCCCAATGTAATAGGTGGTGAGCCTACTGCCATTAACCGGGCACTTATAAACCTGCGATAAATACACACATAACTTCGAAAAGCATCGAAAAGTCATTGGTGTGTGCCATGGTAAACCTGGGATCGAACCCGAGACCTCGTCTCAGCAGTCCATTACCCATACCACTAAGCTACCGCGGTTATTTTTTACAGTTGAAATATTTCCAAAGTTTCGGAATATTTCGGAATACTTCCGAAGTATTCGAAGGGAATGATTCGGAATTTTTCCCGCCAGCATCTATATCCCTGAGTCATGTGTTTTGCTGCTTTTACTCTGTGAATTGTATATGATTTTCGAACTAATTGACCCTTGTTGATTACCGGACACCGTTATTTGCTACATTTGTTGACCTTGGCTTTAAAACTGGACTAGACTTTACCACATCGGCTGAAAGCTATCACAATGAGTATCTGTGTGAATTGTGGAATCGCTACCGATCGGTGCAATATTATAGGCAGACATTTATTGAACGATGCAGGGATACTAGCTTGTATACGTGAATGGGTCGCACCACAAATAGTAAGTACATATTCGTTATTTCTCGCTCTTTTGAAATTGTTATCATAATTAACGTTAACAAGCTGTGTGATAGCTGCTATAGAATAGAAATTACTACGAGTCTACCTAATCCCGTAGATAATTATGCCAACTTTTGTATATGACAATGTATTTTGACTGATATGTGTAACGTTCATGAAGAACTAGCCTATATGACTAATGGAATATTCAGTGCTTATAACATGATTTCTGTTTAAGGTGTATGCAAATGACATCATTTGCGAATCTTGCTGGATTCAAGCTCAATGTGCATGTTTAATGAGAACAGACCAGCACAATCACCAGTTGGGCACAGAAAAGTGTGTATTCTGTATGTCATTGAAGTGTGCAGAGAGGTGGATAGAGACCTCCTACAAGAACTGTCAATATCTCAAACGACTTGGTTGTTAAGAGGAAAAATAAAGTCCAAGCATATAAGTAGTAAACTTATTAGTCTTATTACGTATATATATTAGTTGACAGTTCTTTGAGCGGGAGGAATGCTATATTACAGCATTGCTGTAATTGTATTGTAGGTAAGAGAACAGTCGGGTGCTGTGCCCACATAATATGAGTGTAATATGGTATCTCGGTTGGGCACGGTACCAAGACAATATAACACCTCCTGCACAGTTTCTTGACAATATTTTAATAAACTATGATGATGCTTAAAAAGGGGAGGCAAGACCTAAGTCCTAGTGTAAGTATTTCTAAAGCCAAATAGAAAGATACCCGGGATAGAGATTAAAGTACTTTTTTAAAATAAAATAATCTTTAAAATAATGTTGTTTTATTTTATTACCTACTTATATAAATAATTCTATATTACTACAGCAAACAAGTATGTATACAGCCTTGTGGAAAGTGGTAACCGTAGCAAAAGGATGTCACTCAGATGTTGCCGTCTGAAGTGAGGGTAGGGAAGGATTGCTTTACCACCTTTAGAGTGTTGCATATCATAAAACTATAAGGTTTAATATCGTGCAACAAAAAAGTAGCTAAAGCATGTCTTTGCTTCGACATATCAGTTTTATTATTTAGCATATAGTTGACCATTCCACATTAATGACTAAAAATATTAATGACCTGCCCTTTTCTATACTAATGAAACCTGCTAACCTACTTACAAATAAAAGCGATACGAGAATAACTTGTGTAGCTATCACACACAACACAACATAAGACGCTGTTTGACCGCATTATGTATTACAACATAACCTAAAAACCTATGAACAATGCTTGATTTAACAAACTTGGCCATTGTGAATCGTCGTGAAAATTAGGCAAACAAAATGTCCTTAGATGGTCTAAATATTGCCTAATTTTCAACCCTGTACATGCGGGCCCAAGATTGTATGAGAGTTGGGGTTGTCCTTTAAAAGACTGACAAAGAAATTTCTATTGAATAATATTAAATAATATCAGTACATATATACCACTGTACAAGTAAATAAACCAATAATTATGTTCCTATCACAGAGACTCAACTGAGTTCACAGACAAACTGTTCAAAACAGTTTTGTGAACCAATAGTAAATGCAATACGTATCAATTGTATGATTAGTAAATAAATACTTAAATAAAAAATAAAAAAGTAGGTACATAGTTCGATGACTTTTTCTTCGCACTAACTTTTTATCTTAGATTTCAAAGCAAGCGGTCAATAGCTACAGCGCCTCAGGCATAAGACCTCATACATTTTAAGTAGGTATAGTGATTTTAATTAATTTTCTGGCGACCCAGCCGCTACTCAGAATAATAATGGTAAGTATACTTAGGTATTTCTTTTGTCAGAATTATAATTTAGAAAATGAAACATCTCGGTAACTAATTGAAAATAATGTTTAAAGGAAAGATAATAGAAAAAACTTAGTGGTGAATTATAAAGCCGTCAGCATCAAAAGTAGATGGCTATTTTCAGATTTTTAGATTAGTTTGTAAGCCTACCTACCTACTTTCTATGCCTCAATGAAAATGGTGTCAAAAAAGTTAGACGACTCTGTGAAAATTTCGGACTAAAAGACTTACTCTGAGATAAAAATATACGGTCTACTTAGGTATGAACCATTTTACGGATCTCTGCCTCGTCGCCGAAAATTGTTCAGCCGATTATCACTTGCCAACTAACGTTTCGCAGAGTTTTATTTCGCAGAATAATCATTTGCCTACTTGTGAAATAATTTTGTTTTTATTACCCAACCTCACCGTTGCCAATTTTACGTTTGGTCTTCCTTTTAGAATGACACTTTTCAAAATGCCAACTGTCAAGTAGCGAATGTTTTAGTTAGCGTAATATTCATGTAGTTGTTTATACCGATGTAGCATATTTAAATGCCCTATGTAGTGAAATAAAAGCGATTTGGTTCCGGCACTTCGCCGGCGGCTGCCGCGGCATTCTCGCTTCGCTCGCTCGGCTCGTGCATTGTTTATCAGCATACTAACCTAACCTAACCTAACCCGATTCCTTTCGATTTCACCTGAACTTCGCTCCGCACTTTGAAAATTTGCAAATTTAACCTAACCTAACCTACTTAGATTTCTGTCGCTATAGGTACTTATTACAAATGTAATTTTTTTTTAACATTATATCAATTTACGAAAGGGAACTGTTACACAGACGAAACGTTATTCGTCTAAAAGTTGTCTGGCCTAATAAATAATTTGACTAAAGATAAATGCCCCAAACGTTTTTTGTCATTACAATAATCAGCTTAACAAAAATTCTACCAAATGAAACGCTGTCATACAAAAATTTGACAATCGTTAGTCGTCAAAGTGAAAAATAGGCGAAACGTTCGTTGGTTGGCAAGTGATAATCGGCCAAACAATTTTCGGTGAAAAGGCAGGATCCTCCATTTTACATATAGGTATATTATATAAGGCCCGTATTCTATACTGACACTAGCCTGAGTCACGATTTATCTGAGGACAGATTGTATAGATTGATTGATAGTGGCTTACACAATCTGTCCTCAGATAAATCGTGATTCAGGCTGAGAGTCATTCTAGAATACCGGCCTAAGTGGTCAGCTCTAAGGTACAGTTGCCGGCATATATTTTGACCTCCGAGTCGCAAGAAATGAGAGACCCTTGGCGCACGAGGATGGATTTGTAATTATAATAGCTATGATTGGTACCAATGCACGTGGAGCTCCGACGCCACAACTTTGTGCTGCGCCAGACCGGAGACCCTGGGGTGCTGGGGCAAGGAAGCTAAAAACTTTATTAAATACATCGAGGCGACCAGTGACTTTTGTTCCGAATCGTTCCTGGAGCAAAGGCTGGCCAGAGCGCCATCCAGTGTGGCAACGAACGTAGCAAGTGTAATTCGCATTTTTGCAACAGTAACGATCAGGGGCGCGTTGTTTAATTAATACTGGACTTTGTTCTTGTGTGTTGTAGGTACAATTTTGACTAATTATAATTAAACTAGCTTTTACCCGCGGCTCCGCCCACGTGGATATCGGTTATCGCGACCAAACATGCTTTCCTCTGGTGTAATGTACCCCTATACCAAATTTGATTAAAAAATCGTTTCAGTGGTTTAGGTGTGAAAGCGTAACATACAGACAGACAGACAGAGTTACTTTTGAATTAATACTAGGTATTATTAGTATGCATATATCTTGTAGGTACCAATTCTAATCCATTTTTTATGTCTATTAAATAGTCATTTTTTATCCTAGCATTTTCCATAAAGCGTTCTCTCAAATATTTACGTTACTTAAAAGAAAATTGCGGTGATATTGATTTAATTAAAAAGCGCTGTCGGCTGAAATTACGGTCAACAGGATGAGAGCGACTATGAGTGTTCAAATTAAAATAAAAAACGCCCCGAATGGATTAAACCTCAGGCGCTTTCAATCATCGTTCGAAAACGCCCTGAATTGATTAGCTTAGAATAATTTTTCCGCCTTTTCATTCCTTTTTGCGTCATTGTTTAGGCAGCCTCTGTAGCGTAGCGTTCGAATGTTACGCAGGGGCACAGGTTGCATTCCCGCTTGCGTATTTCCATTTCTGAAATGTGCACGGGTTTGTTACACTAATGCCCTTCCGAAGGTTTAAGTGACGATTTACCCTTTATAAATCTCAGCTAAAGGTGAGTTGCCACTTTTTGAAATTCTTGGTAGTTTATTCACCTACTGTATGAATGAGTTCAGTACGTCCAAATTTAGAGGTGGTCAACTCGTTCAACTAATATTTTTAATGCGTTTGCAGCTGTTTGCAAGTTGTTTTGGGTTTAGATTTTACCAGCTAATTAAAAAGAGATGCCTAATCGAAATTTTTTTTTTCTCCTAAGTCTCTTCCTCGCGTCCTCCAATCGCATAGCTGAAAGCTTCGGATGCGACTGGGATTAACGCTGAGATGAAGAAGAAGAATCCTACTAATATTATAAATGTGAAAGTTTGTGAGAATGGATGTGTGGATGTGTGGATGTTTGTTACTCTTTCACGCATAAACGGCTGGACCGATTTGGTTGAAATTTGGTATGTATATAGGTTATACCCTGGATTAACATATAGGCTATATATCATCACGCTACTACTCAAGGGAACGGAGCAGTGATCATTAATGTCAACAAATTCAGCTGGCATCGGCATATACCAACGCAGAAGTGACAGTGTGGTTCTTCTGTTGCTGTTTAGATAACTATATCATTGTATAAGAGGGTGCAGCGGGAACGGGATCGGACGCCACGCGGGTGGAAAATAATTGGCGGTACGAAGTTCGCCGGGTCAGCTAGTAAGCTTAAAATAATAAAGCTAAAAATTAAATGAGCTAGAAAAATAAAACAAGTTGAAATACTTATGTAGTCATAATATTATTAATTAATTCATCTTATAGAAATACCTTACATTATTATGTACATAGTAATAAAATTTAATTACGTAGGTATCTACTTCATTATTTAATAGGCACATAAAGTATTAATTTTCTAGAGCTCAGCCAAAGAATGTCATATAATGTATATTTCTACATCTACTCAAGCGAGCAATATCACATTTTCTCATCAATCATACTAATTATTTTTCATTATTATAATCTTTTCCAAAAATAATAATTATAATACATATTATACGAATAATATTATACCAACAGGGGTGAATAGGGACGAAACCGAAGTTGAGATTACAACGTTAGGGTATCTCCTACCATTTTATAGATAAAAATCATTTCTATTCACTCCGTTTGAAGGCAATTCATCACTTATTTCTCTACGTTTTTACATATCATTTATAGAAGTACCAGCATTATTTTGACCCTAAGTCGCGGGAGAAATGAGGTCTAGACCTAGCCTAGGCGAGGATTGGTTTGATATATTCAGTGATTGGTGGATTTCAGGTCCTCCACTGCCCCGTAACACCCTCGGAAGGCACCCTTTATTTATTTATTGAAATATTTAACGGAATATAATTTTGCGTTCACTAAAGATCTAAAGGTACACCTATGTACGCACTTCTAAAATACTATTCTTAAGCCGGTTTAATTGTTTTGCTATAATTAAACTATTCGACCACCATATCGTGTTACACCAAACAAATTCCAAATTATCACCAAGATCCGAGTATAATACTTTATTATTCTAGTGCGCTGCAAATATTCTATTGTAACAATAATTACACTGACGGACTCATAAACTGCATCAAAGTTCAGGTTTACTCTAAAAGGATTTTTTATAATAAGTATGCAAACTTTTTAGATTAAATTATATAAATATGGAAAGACTGGCTCTTAATCTTAAAAAAAAAATGAATATAGCAGTACTGCAGTAAAACAAATGAATATAGCCGGGAAAAGAAAATTTACTTGTAGTATCAGATTTGCGTGTTATTTATAGCAAAGTTTTAAATTGATTCTCATTGATTTTTTTTGTTTTGTCAATTGAATTATTGTTACCAGCATAATTGTTGGGTTAGTTTTTTAACACATCGAGAGTTTTTGAACCATAATATGGATACTTCGTCCGAACAAGCGGCACAAATTGTAGCATTGGTGCGGGAGGGCTTGGATCAACGAACGATTGGTAGAAATTTAAATTTAAACCAGTCTACGGTTTCTAGAATATACAGAAGATTTGTAGAGACAGGTTCTTACAGGAGGAGACGTGGTACAGGCAGAACTCGAGCAACCACAGGTCCTGATGACCGATTTATTGTTATAACTTCCCTGCGAAATCGTTTCCTCACGTCAGTTAACATCAAAACCGAGCTTAATGAAGTGCGTGGAGTAAACGTGTGTGCACGAACAATAAGAAGAAGGTTAAAGGAAGCGGATATCACCCCTTTTAGACCAGCAAATGGTCCAAAGTTGTCTACAGCTCACAGACAAGCTCGCTTAAGATTTGCGCGTCATCACCTGAATTGGACAGAAGAGCAGTGGGCCTCTGTATTGTTCACGGACGAGTGTAGGACATGTTTATATGGTGCAGATGGTCGCAGAAGAGTCTATCGTCGACGTGGGGAGCGATATGCTCAAAGTTGCATTGAGGAGCGTGTTCCTTTTGGAGGCGGTTCATGTATGGTCTGGGGTGGCATATCGATGAACGGGCGAACAGAACTTGTGTTCATAGACATGGTCCGTCAAAACGGTAATAGAGGGGGTTTGACAGCACATCGCTACATAACAGAGATATTAGAAGATCACGTGGTGCCTTACATGGGATTCATAGGCGAAAATTTTACTTTAATGCAGGATAATGCCCGGCCGCATGCAGCTGCACAAGTTCAACATTATTGCGAAGAGGTTGGGATACGTACAATGAATTGGCCAGCACGCAGCCCGGATCTTAATCCCATCTAGCATGTTTGGGACAATTTAAAAAGAGCTGTATATGCGAGAAACCCTTCGCCCACGACAGTGGCAGCACTAAGAACAGCACTTTCAGAAGAATGGGACAATATTCCGCAAGATCTTTTAAAAACCCTTATAAAATCTATGCGGAACCGATTAGAATCCGTAATAAGGGCACGTGGGGGTAATACACCTTATTAAAACACAAATAAACCCTTGCATAAAGTTTGTGTCTATTGTTAAAACCAATTTTTTAATTAAACCAATTTTTCTTAAATTTCTGTTTTTTCTTCAAAAAAAGTCGTAAGGTCCTTTCCAGTACATAAACTTAAACTTAAAGATATGACCCTACGCTGTTTTAAAGTTCACGAACCAATCTAGAGGTTTCAATTTAAATCTGTATAGAAAGTATGCATACTTGGTTAAAATATTTATTTCAAAGTCGTCTATTACTTTGATGCAGTTTATGAGTCCGTCAGTGTATTTTATTCTTCCACCAAAAATACTGATCGAGCACCAAATATATGTAGGTTGGGTTAGGTTAGGTTATTTTTAAAATTAGGTGTATTACTATTTTTACAAATTTACAACAATTCTTAAATAGGTGAGGATGAAATATTTTAGTGAATATATTTTGGTGCACATTCAGTATATTTTGTGGAACAAAGGCAAAATTAGTTAAATGAAATGGGAATAAATTGAAGTACGTTTAAATACGATCCATATTTTAACAGTTATCCGTTACACATCGATATTATGTTTACAGTAAATATGTAGACGCACGACCCACATCAATGTCCGCAAAGTAATATATATTAAGTAAATTAATAAACAAGCGTGTGAGTTTCTTATCAGATGAGAAAGTAGTAAGTTGATCATTACAGTGTAGGTACATTGGATTATTGTGTAGAAAAAACGTGTAGGTACTGCTCACAATGACACATAGGGTATATTTTGTAGCATGCATATATTTTTTATCGTGCGATAAATCCCCACGGATACCACCCCCACGGAGCCGGTTGAGGTGGTTATGTCGGACTCGAACCGACTAAAACGCACGCCGTCTTGGGTCCTTGGTTGCCGAAGGTGAGATTGCCAAAAGCATATCTCTCGCACCCCGGCACTGTAAGATGCCATTAACCCCAATAACTACGTAAGCATACAACTAAGTATCGTTACAGAGTTATTATTGAAATACTTGGGTCTACAAAGTTTCTGAGAACATTTCAAACTGACGTCAGCGTTTCATGAAACATTCAAAGTATTTCTGCGTAGCACAGGTTTAATTTCATTCATATGAAAACTAACAGAAGTTGAATTGGACTATTTAGAATTTATCAGGTTTCAACGACTCCCATAGAACGAGGCCAAAATGGTATTTAATTGTACTATTGAAGGAATTTTTACAGCATTAAGTATGCTAACTATACAAATCGAATACATAGGGAAAAATAATCTTCTCGGGCGGGACTCGAACCCGCAGTCTTTCCCTTACAGGGGGAATGCCTGACCAATTCGGCTACCGAGACACGCCCGATATGATTCAAATTTCCCATCTTATACGTCTTTAAGGCGACGTGGCGTCATCTACCGATTTTCTTACGAACTATCGGAATCAATGAATGATGTTACAATCATTTTTAAACATTGATTTTTTGATAACTGCGCCCAAACAATTGAAGGAATTTTTACAGCATTAAGTATGCTAACTATACAAATCGAATACATAGGGAAAAAGAATCTTCTCGGGCGGGACTCGAACCCGCAGTCTTTCCCTTACAGGCGACGTGGCGCCCGAGAAGATTCTTTTTCCCTATGTATTCGATTAATTGTACTATATATCTTCTAAGCGTTTTACTAAAAATAACTTGGGCTCTGTTATATTATTAACGATACATACTGAACACACAAATATATTTTTTTTCGAATTTTTATTTGTTTGTCTGTTTATCCGCGATGGACGCAAAAGCTACTGAACCGATTTTGATGTGGCTTTTTTGTTTGAAAGGCCTTGGTCAGACTTAAAATCTTACGTTTGTTTGATCGCAATCGGTTTAGCAGGATAGGAGAAAAGAGCAAAAGTTGAGTTAACCGACATAAGCGCGGGTGGAGCCGCAGACATAGCCCAGTAACTAGTGTATTATTTGCTATAAGATTAACATAGTTATTCACATTAATAGTGTAACACTCCGGCGCTGTTACCTAAAGCAAATAAAGTAAATGGTAAATATCCCGGTGAGTGTTACACTATTAATAGTGTATTCCATTGAAACTTTGTGAAAATAAGTTCCTTAGGTTAATCACGATCTGTGGAGTAGCGGTAGTACACGCGACTGATACGCAGGAGGCGCGGGTTTGATCCCCGTTCAGTGTAAATATTTGTAAGCATGAATATGGTTATTTGCATTGGTCTGAGTGTTTCTATGCATAATAATTGTATGTATTTAAAAAAAAATATCTAAGTATGTTTATACACATTCTAGATTCCATAACACAAGCTAGGTAAGCTTACCATGGGTCTAGATAGCATTGTGTAGAATGTTGAAAAAAAAACAAGTCAAGTCAAACGGATGTGGCTGAAATTTTGGTATGTACAGGGATAGATAGAAAAGGATAAAAAATTCAATGGCGGAGCCGCGGGTATCAGCTAGTAATGTATCCTATAATCAAAGTAGGAAAATGTTTAGAAAATTCGTCACTAGTAGGTCTATAAAGGCCATTTTATTGGAATCGTAATAAGTATTACGTCTTTTACACAATGTTTACATGAAATTAGAAACTGCTTAGTAAATAAAATGTTGTGATTCTGTTCATATAAGTGACAATTTTACAAATTTTATTGGAATCTATTGCGATTTACTGGAAATTTAAAAGTTGTTTTAAGCAAAATCGATGTGGCGTTTTTAGCCCCGCAGGCGGCGTTGACCCAATCATACCGTCCTTTAAATTACAGTTGTAATATTTCCACTGTATCTCGGAGATATTATATCTATCAATTACTATTATCTACTTAATGCTAAGATAAGATAACTTTTATTTCATAAAAAGGGACAAAAATTACTACAACTATGACATTATACCGCAGTTATGAAATTACCGTAAGTATACACAACAGAGACAATACCACCACTCCTGTGCTAGGCGCGAACCTGTATTACAGGTAGTGGAGAAACCGTCCCAGCCGCACACAAGCAGCAAATCGTAAGAACTACAGCGAATAATGCAAGTAGCAGTACGAGATACTGGAACCCCAAAAGTAGGCAAGCCTGTTATAGGGGACGCTACAATATTTACATTTTTTCCCCCCTCATTTCTCCACTCATCTTATAATCTATTAATTATTCTATAACAATACACTCCAATTCTTAATATAATTATAAAATCTAAGTTTTATTACTAATTATTTTTCATAAATTAAAGCTTATAACAAGGTAACTTTAAAGGTTTGCTGGCAGTAAACTCAATATAGTCCGAGAGCTGGTGCCATTTTTGGCTAGCCATTTTTCCTATTATACTCCAACACTGCAGACAGCTCTCCTACTACCTTTTGAGCTCACCTTTGTACATCTTATTCATATTTATAATTATTAATTACTGTTGTACGTAGATGTACAGTCGACAAAGAAGAAACGGTTGCACCCTTACATACAACCGTGTATGAAAAAGTGCAACCGTATCTTCTTTGTAGTCGACAAACATTTTCATTCGACCAGTTTTGAATAAATTAAACTACCCTACAATTTTCTTAACAATTTCACTTATAGATATATAACCACCGGATACTAATACGATCACATAGAACACCAACAGTAGGGCATTCTTCCACAGTATGTAGTTATACCTGCCCAGCCCGCGTTCCCATTTCTGGACTGTTTGTATCACTACCGGGATCAAGAGTCCCAGTGTTGAGAAGAAGATAGCGCCAACCAAACCAATGAGGAGTTCTAGATTTGGTACCGCTACAGCTAGTATTACTGAAAGATTAAGACAAAGAGATTTTACCAAAATTGTAGATGTCAATACTTTCTGAGTTTATATAGAGCGCTGCATTCTGTCCAAGAGACGAAGTGGTTTCCTTGCTAAGGGCCACTGTGTAGTGTAAGTATAGGTTTCATAAAATATAAAATTAAAAGATTTAAATTAGACATGCGACGGGCCTAATACACGACCCATATGCGGATTTGCCGGCAAGTGTCAATGTCCGTGTGTACGTTTGTTACGTGAACACTGGTTCCGGTAATAAAAAATGAAAACATTTGAACATAGCAGTAATAAACGGTAAATACCGGTAGCTCGCGATTGCGGCGCGTACCCCCATCACTGGGTGGTGAACGCGGTCATTACCTTTTAAGGTAATGCATCGTGCTAACGCGCATATAAAATGAGTCACACGCATTGATAACCAATCAGCGCATTCCGTCAAACGGAGAATCGATCGAGCACAACACTAATCGACAACAAGAAAAAAAACACGCCCCGCGCTCGCGCCGAGGCAGACGGCAGACCTCATTCTATCGCGAGACTTCACGGCGGAACGTAATAATCTGAACGTGAACGTTAATCTTAAAACCTAGATAACATATAGTCTAGATTCTGCTAGTTACTATTATAAGTACACGAAATAGGCTAATATAAGCTGTTGTTAAATATAATAGCAGTTCCCAACATAAGGGGTAAGTCTAGTGTCCTTAATAAACAGTGCGCGAGTATTAATCGATAGTCACGTAAATAATAAAGTAAAATAACATCTTCATTCGCGTGTAACATTCCTGCTTAGCCCTAGGAGCTAAGCGTGATGATAGCTCATTTTTAGTACCTGCCTACCTGCGGTCGGGAGTTCGGTAGTTACCTAGCTGTAGTTCATCCTTCGTGTAAATAACTTGGTACCGGCTGGAATACCGGTGTCCAACTGTATACCGGCTGGAATAGTTTCACCGCACCGTACCGGCCCGCCTCCGAACCAGCTGAGGTTGCCTGCCCGCTCCGTACCGTCTGGAAGACGGCCTTGGCGGCGACCCCGCGGATCGAACTTGCAGCTGCGAAGCCTGGTGACCTTGAGGGGAAGACAACGTCACACTCGCACGGGACCAGCCCGGAACCCCAAGTTGAGTGCATTACTCAGCCTGCCGTTTATAGTGACGTGACCTTGTACCCGAACCGACACTCGACCTTGTCTTAGAGTAGTTTTATTATTGTTATAGCAGGACCTACGGATTAAAGTTGTAGATCTCGTACCAATCGTTTTCTTCATCCTTGACCCCGTAGGGCCCCGTATCATTGGCGCAATTGGTATCACGTTGTTACTTTGTAAAAAAGTGTAGAGGTAGTTGTCCTTATAAATGTTTCAAAATACGAATAAATCTTCGACATTTCATAAAAAAAAATATTAAAAGAAATTTCGATGAAATAAGAAAAGATTTTCACAAAAATCTAGATATCCGTTTGCTCTTTGCTGCCGTCCATAATTATAATTTCTTTTCATATATTTTTTTTATGACATTTCGAAGATTTATTCGTATTTTGAAGCGTAGGTATATATAGAGACAACTACCGATACACTTTTTTACAAAGTAACAACGTACACACGGTCATTGGCACTTGTCTGCAATATCGCATATGCGTCGTGCAATTTGGCACGTCCGTCGCATACCTTATTTAAATATTTTTATTTTAATGGGGTGACACGGGGGTTTATCGAGAGGACCGGCTAGTCTATTAAAAAAGAAAGTTACCTGTTAAACAAACGCTAGTCGTTCTCATCACAATCTGGCTGATGTTGTGGTACTCCTTGCTGATCCTGGGCATTATTCTCGTCCAAATGATGTCCATCGGCGCGTACATTTGTAGGCAGTAGGTGAAGAACACCGCTATTGCGACCAGGATCTTCGCTACCAGCGCCAATCTATCATAGAAATGAACCGAGTTAGAGGTGATGAAGACTGTGGAGATTCACAGATTGACTAGTGATTGATAAAGTGTTCTTTTTCTATGAATAACTTTCCGGATCTGATACTTATCAGTAGAGAGAAATCAAAAGGTGCCAGCTCGTGCGCGCCAGCAAGATCCAGATTAGCTAGTGGATTAATGACCCACTCTGCTTGATAACGTATACTTTGAAATTGGTAAATTCATGTATGTACAGTCGACAAGTTGTACTTTTGTATTTCAGTTGCACTTTTATTTACATACTAGCTTTTGCCCGCGGCTCCGCCCGCGTGGATGTCGGTTATCGCGACCAAATATAGCCTATATCCTTTCTCAGAGTCTAATCTACCCTTATATCAAATTTCATCAAAATCGGTTCAGTGGTTTAGGCGTGAAAGCGTAACATACAGACAGACAGGCAGGCAGAGTTACTTTCGCATTTATAACACTAGCTTTTGCCCGCGGCTCAACCCGTGTGGATGTCGATTATCGCGACCAAACATAGCCTATGTCCTTTCTTAAGCTCTAATCTACCCTTATACCAAATTTCATCAAAATCGGTTCAGTGGTTTAGGTGTGAAAGCGTAACATACAGACAGACAGATAGACAGATAGAGTTACTTTCGCATTTATAACACTAACTTTTGCCCGCGGATTCGCCCTCGTGGATGTCGGTTATCGCGACAAAACATAGCATATGTCCTTTCTCAAGGTCTAATCTACCCTTATGCCAAATGTCTTCAAAATCGGTTCAGTGGTTTAGGCGTGAAAGCTTAACATACAGACAGATAGACAGACAGACTTACTTTCGCATTTATAATATTAGTATGAAGGACATAAACTATATGAAAAGGTGCAACCTATGTCCTTTGTCGAATGTATCTTTTTATTTTTATTACTAGGTGTGTTTTGAATGTAGTCTCGAGCGAGGTCGACGGGGAACGAGGACTATCGATTTTAATATTCGGTCTTTCGTCCAAAAGTCTTACGAAATTTGATATTTTGTACTTCGGAATTGTAATACGTAATCCAAAACACGGATGGAGCCGATGGCCTCAGCTAGTTAATGTACCCTTAAAATCTGCTAATGACCAAACTTTCATTTCAGTCGAAAGACGAAATCATGTATCTGTAAAAGCAAAAAAAGATTAACTAATTTTCCTTCTTGCCAAAGTAATCAAGAGAGATAATTAAACTTTGGTACAAATTGAAACCATGGCAATTAACAATTTGGGACCTGAGTAATTCATTAACAACTTTTTATTCTGCTTCGTTTGACAAATTAAGAGAAGGTGCTTAGATATTTTTAAGAGTGTCGTACCTCCTCTGTAAAACGAAGAATTAAAACCCTAAAGTAGCACTTCATAGTCCAGCTGTCTGACTGTCAAGACCTTTCTATCAGTAATGCGAGGAGGCATCAAAGTCAAATTTATATCTAATATTTAGGCCCGCGACGCCTTGAAGCTGTGAATAATCGAACTTCGAAGTCAATGCGATCAAAAGATACAGTAATATAAGTAGTATTTTTTTTGCAAATGCAAGGGTATCAAATCAATCATTGGATTCGATCTCACGGAGGGGGTGAGCCTATTGCCGCATTCCGGGTACTTGTTGACTCAAGCCGTGCATCCGAGGCTGAGTCTGGGCTGTATATATTTGTGTGATGTTAAATAGCCCTATCCCTTAGTCGCCTTGTACGACACCGCATGGGAAGGGATGGGGTTGACCAAATTGTTCTCTGCCGGTAGCCACGCGGCTTAAATATTATATACCACTAGCTGACCCGGCGAACTTCATACCGCCAATTTTTTCCTGCCCTCGTGGCGGCAGATCCCGACCCCACTGCACCGTAACATTTAGGAGGATGAAAAATAGATGTTGTCCGATTCATTTCATGAGAATCGGTCAAGCAGTTTGGGAGGAGTTTAACTATAAACACCGCGACACGCGAATTTTATATATTAGATAATAATTCCGTTCACAAAACGTATTAACTTAAGTGTTAGCTAAAGTATGTTGAGCATGTCCATCCAATTCGCAAACTTTGATAATTGTATCTCAATAATAAAACTTTTGTCAGTTCACACAGTTGTTCGTGTAGTTTGTTAGCAGCTTGAGAGAATAACAATGAAATTGTAGTTTATGTAAGAAGTTTCGTATTTGTTCTTTCTCCGGTGCTTCGTTCGAACCTATCTGGAATCATTTTTAGAACTATCACCTTGTCTCTGTTATCATCTCTTGCCTATCACCATCATCACGTGCTCTCCGAGGTCAAAAACAGTAACACCAATGTAAACTTATTAAAATATTTGTACAGAGCGGGAGTCGAACCCGCACCTCCTGCGTAGCAGCCGCCACGACAATAGACCCACTATCCACCTCACCGACAGCTCAAAGTAAACTTTAATTCATGTCTTTGTAAAGTTTCGAATCGATACGATATCAAGTTGGCAAGGAATAAAAGCCTATCAAAAGAGGAAGGAAGGAAGGTGTGCATCAAAAACTAATTAATCACTACCTTTCTGATGCAAATGTTAAGATTAATAACACGAAGTGGATTTAGATTAAGTGTTATCGAGCCGCTCAGTGAGGCTAATAGCTTTTTTATTAAAGTTATACATCTATATCGCGATTTAGGAACCGCTTGGAATATATTTTCAGTGGGAGGATAGTATTTCCGAAGAGGGTCAGACCGTAAGGGATGGCCCTGGGTTAGCCCCCGGCTTACCCAGGGCCATGCGAGGGATATGTCGAAGATAACCTCACCTCCGGCCTAGCACCATGACCTTCGGTCGGCGTGCGGTTTTAGTCGGTTCGAGTCCGACATAACCTCCCCTTCCGGCTCCGGCGGGGGATGTTTCCGAGGGGATTTCCGCACGAAAAAATAGGGAGGATAGTATTCAATGATGTTAATGCACTATTGAGGTATCTTTAAAGTACCTACCCAAAAGATATGAAATGGAATAAAGAAATGAAATGAAATTTTCAATAAATAAAAATAATGGAAGATACTTTATTCTTCCAAGATTTAAGAAATTGCATCTGTTCGAAAACTACAGAGATAAATACTACGAAAGTATTGTCTTGTTATCTTTAAAACGAACATATCGAAAAAATACACGACTGTGTCCAAATTTTAGTATGATCATAAATATTACGTTTTTATCAGAATATTAACTCAATTGCTCATTTTTCTTTTTTATTATTATGTATATTGTTCCAGGGAATCGTAACGATTGCAAGGGTCTCGTCTGGCTGACTGAAATGTTCGCCCTTGATGACCCATCAGTGTAAAGATAAGCTAATGGGTAGGTTGAGACGGAGAAGTCAATGGTTTTTTGGGCATAATAACACTCACAACAAAGTAATTTGAGTGATTCAAATGTAATTTGATTATGCAGTTATTATAAATCATGGTAGCCTAGTGGTATGGGTAATGGACTGCTGAGAAGAGGTCTCTGGTTCGATCCCAGTTTTACTATGGCACACAACAATGACTTTTCGATGCTTTTCGAAGTTATGTGTGTATTTATCGCGGGTTTATAAGTGCCCGGTTAATGGCAATAGGCTCGCCACCTATTACATTGGGACCTAAACATAAACTTGCGAAATGTGGGTGCTAGCACCTCTGCCTACTCCTTCGGGGAATACAGGCGTGAGTTTATGTTATGTATGTTATGGTAAATGTTCGGATGAGCTCTTCCAATTAGTCCCACCCTCTCCTTTCCTACACAGGACAACACGTGCAGGGCTTAGGTGTCTCCCGCATATGGTGCAGAATATTCCATTAAGAACCAAGCGGCTCGGTGACATTCCTATGCCGCACCATTAAGACCTGGAGCTCCCTGCCAGCTCACGGGTTTTCCTCTTCCTACAATACTAGGTCCTTTAAGCGGGGCATGAATAGGCATCTGATGAGGCCGTCAAGCTGAGTGCCACCATTGTTAACATGGTACATGTTTATAATGGTGACCCTCTTTCCGAGGCTATGCATTTAGCTTACCACCAGGCGAGGTAAAATCACACGATTACTTTTATTGCTACTCTGGTTACTATTAGTTTGAATTGGAAAGAGTGAATGTCCAAGATAGGACTTGAACCCTCGACCCGTGCCTTACAGGGGGAATACTCTGACCAACTGGGCCACAAGGAACACGTCTTTACTTTTCGTTTTAGACCTTATTACTAAAAATAAAACTAAACTACTGTGATTTCAGGAAGTACACTAGAATTAACAGTGAAAATATCCAATCCACAAAATACATAGAGACTCTCGAAAAGTTTCAGTGAATATTGAACAATCTCGGAATCCGTATTGAAATAAATCCTGTGTTTGTCTTGGATGGACCTTTTTTATTTTGAATTTGTAAGAAAAAACCTGCATAGTAGAAAAATATTCTCTGTGGCCTCTGCCTCTGTGCCAGAGCCTCTGTAGCGTGGCTATTTGCATTGGTCTGGGTGTTTCTATGTATAATATTTATGTATTTACAAAAAAAAAGTACATAAGTATGTTTATCCGCATTCTAGATTCCATAACACAAGCTATAAAAGCTTACTATGGGTCTAGACAGCGTTGTGTAGAATGTTGTGGAAAATTTATTTATAAAAAAAAACACACCTATTACATAAAAATGGAACTACATTATTGGAAAAGCAATAATGTAGGTATTTCGTTCGCTTAATGAGAGAGCCGGAGGCAATACTTTGTTTTCCCTGTCTGTCTTTTTTCACCCAATTGAAGGATTCCTACAACATTTAAACCGTGCAATTTAAAAATCTAATGAAGGATAGATACTTGTAACTAAAAATATGTTTCTCTATGTTGTAACTTGTATTTACGAAATGCAAAAACCAGAAAGCATCAATTCCTAGAAATATCTAAAACGACCTATTTTTATACGTCTACCAATCAATTAGCCAAATAGCAGTACACTGCTGGACATCGGCCTCTCCCAATGTTGGGAAGCTTTGGCCTATTCAACAATAATAACGGGAATTAACGGATCATGGTATGGTACATACATACCTTGGATTTGCCTGACATTTCGGTCAGGTTACACCGGCCGTGGTCACAGGCAGAAGTCAGCTGGTGACCACGGCCGGGCAGGAGTCAGCACGTATGTACCTATACCGTGACCGCGTGAAGTCCCGTTAATAATCCTTACTAATATTATAAATGCGAAAGTAACTCTGTCTGTCTGTCTCTATGTTACGCTTTCACGCCTCAACCACAGAACCGAATTTTGATGAAATTTGGTATAGGGGTAGATTAGATCTTGAGAAAGGACATAGGCTATGTTTAATGTGAGGCAAGCTCAGGTTGATATCGTGCTGGGGGCGCAAAGGTTAGAATTTGGAAATAGCACTACTTTTCTGGGAATCACAATAGATTCGAAATTGCAATGGGATGACCATATCACTGCTTTGGCCAATAAACTCAGCTCTGCTGCTTTTGCTGTCAGACGGATCAGGCAGTTGACTGACGTAGATACTGCTAGGCTGGTGTACTTTAGTTACTTTCATAGCTTGATGTCCTATGGAATACTACTTTGGGGGAATGCCGCAGATTTAGAAACTATCTTTATATTGCAAAAAAGGGCAGTTCGTGCCATTTACTGTTTAGGTAAGAGAGATTCTCTTAGGGAACGGTTTAAAGATATTAATATTTTAACTGTAGCTTCCCAATATATACTCGAAAATATACTGTATGTCAGAAAAAATATATCTAATTTTACAAAAGTAAGTGACATTACAGACAGAAATCTGCGCAATAAAAATAAACTGCTCCTTCCATGCTATCGGCTTTGCAGAGTTAGTGATTCTTTTAGGGGGGATGGTATACGTTTTTATAATAAACTAGCTGTCGCCCGCGGCTCCGCCCGCGTGGATGTCACTTATCGCTAAATTAAGATTTAAACTATCCTATCTCTCAAGTTGGATCGAACTGCACATGGTGTGCGAATTTTATTATAATCGGTTAAGTGGTTTAGGAGTCCATTGAGGACAAACATTGTGACACGAGATTTATATATATTAAGATTGTCTGAATCAGTCCTTGGTATGCCTGACAATAAATTTAAAACCTTTGTGAAGACCACCTTATGTAAAAAAGCATACTATAGTCACAGAATAGATAATAGTACTCTATAGGACAGATGATTACCTTAAAGACAAAAATGTCTGGCTTGAGCATGGTGCAGGCCCCTCCTAAATGTTTAAATAGGAACGCGAACTTCTTTATTCTTTATTTTTGTTAACTTAGGTTAATTATTTTCTTGTAAGTTTTTTTTATATACTTTAATTATCTTGACACGAGACATATGTACATTCGTCCATATTTAGTCTTAAGAACTTACTTTTTTGTAAATTGACGTCTATAAAATGCTACAGTGGAGTTTGTTGCGCCGTTTCTTCTCCACTGGTGCCTAGGAAGCGGTGGTAAACTTAGTTTTAAGATGAATTTGACATCAAAAAGCTGTAGTAGTGCTACACAATTTTGAATAAATACCTTGAGTTTGAGTTTGAGTTTGAGTTTTGGTCACGATAACCAACGTCCACGCGGGCGGAGCCGCGGGCAAAAGCTAGTATTGTGTAACATGGAACGCGAGAGTTTAATTTCGAGTTTTCGAGTTTATTTTAGTTAACAGAGTTTTATTTCGAGTTTTCCTCTTCTTCACAGTGATTTCGTCGGCGTATTTCCCACTAATCACCTTTTAGGACACCCTTCGAATGAGAAAGGGTGGTGAAACTTGTATTTTTACTTTCTCCGTCATACCCGAACACCCTTAAATATATTTCCATACAAATATTTACAAAGAGCGGGAATCGGAAACGAAACATCTCATTTGGCAGTTGAACGCTCACGCTACAGTTGGTTGTGGTCGTTGCAAATAAGATCAGGGTTTGGTAATTCACTCCTGGTGAGACGGTCCATGCTCCTGGAGTGGGAGCGGCGGCTGGCCAATCCCACGGCTGGCAGAAGGACCGTCGAGGCGATCCGTCCTGTCCTCAGAGACTGGATGGACAGATCGCGGGGGTCGGTAACGTTCCGCATGGCGCAGGTCCTTTCGGGGCATGGATGCTTCGGAAGCTACCTGTGCCGGGTGGGACGAGAGCCGACCAGTGGGTGCCACCACTGTGGCGGCGATGATGACACGGCGCAGCACACCCTAGAGGAGTGCCCCGCATGGGCTGGGGAGCGCCGTGCTCTCATCGCCGAAGTGGGGACGGACCTCTCGCTGCCGGCCGTAGTTCTGTCTATGGTCGACGGCGGCGATGAGGCGTGGGCAGCGGTTCAGACCTTCTGCGAGACGGTTATCTCGCAGAAGGAGGCGGCGGAGAGGGAGAGGGAATGTGACCCCCTTTCCCTCCCACAGCGCCGCAAGAGAACCGGGGCTCGGAGGAGGCGGTACCACCAACTCCTCCCCCCCTAACCGGGCCGGGCAGTAGACGCGGGGGCGTCTGCTGCCCTTACATAGGCCTCGAGGTTGAAGGCGCACGTCGTGTCGCGTGTGCCTTGCCTAGGCGAGTGGCAGAAGGACTCCTCTTCTGCCGCACCAGAGATGGGCCTGCCGTGGATCAGCGGCGGGCGACCCACACGACGATGGCGGAAGATGTTGTTCCCGCCATCGTCGATATGTGGTGACGACGGACACCGTGGTGGTTTAGTGGGTAGTCTGGCCTCCTTCGAGGCTAGGAGTCCCACACGAAGCCCACTCCCTGCCCCCGTGGGGGGTGAGCGAAGTGCTTAAAAGCATTCCACCACGTAAAAAAAAAAAAAAAAAAAAAAAAAAAAAAAAAAAAAAAAAGGGTTTGGTAATTCAGACCTTTACCTTTTAAAATGTCCTCTCTACGTTTCTGCCTCTTTCAATTTACTTTCCAAATATAATATACGGTGCTTCTATCTCCGTGCAATTGAGTTTGGTTTACAAGCGTCGCTGTAGTAAAAAGGGCAAGCTTAATAAGGTCCAGTACACAAGTGCTAACTTAATCCCTGATAACAAAGTGCTGGATCGACGCTGACGAAAATGGGTACCTATTAGTTTTTCTTTGCCATCCATCCAACCCTTATAACTTGAGTTAATGAAATTTTTTTGTGTTCATTCTCTCTGTGCTCTTTTTCCATGGCGCTTTGACATATTAGTTTCATAAAATAGAACAGAGAACCCTCTGTTCTATTCCATTATTCATTAACCAATTTTCATTATCCATACTAATATTATAAATGCGAAAGTAACTCTGTCTGTCTGTCTGTCTGTATGTTACGCTTTCACGCCTAAACCACTGAACCGATTTTGATGAAATTTGGTTTAGGGACAGATTGGACCTTGAGAAAAGACATAGGCTATGTTTGGTCGCGATAACCGACTTCCACGCGGGCGGAGCCGCGGGCAAAAGCTAGTAAAAATCTATTCAAAATTCTGTCTCGAAAAAAAATTCTGTCTTTATGTTACGCTTTCACGCCTAAACCACTGAAAACCAAATTTTGGTGAAATTTGGTATAAAGGTACATTAGAACTTGAGAAAGGACATAGACTATGTTTGGTCTAGATAACCGACATCCACGCGGGCAGAGCTGCGGGCAAAAGCTATATTAAAAACCTACTTACATCTGATCCTGAGGTAGATTCAAGGTGATACTTCCAAGCACAGCATCACCATACTTCAGGTAGCCAAAGATGCCCACGATGCCATACAGCAATGCCACAAACACCATGGTCACGTTTAGGACACTGGGACATCCCAGGAAGTGCTGGGGGTGTTCCATTTCGTTCTCAACCGGCATCACCACGTTGATGCCTTCCATTGCGAATATTGCTGTACTGGAAGATAAAAATTGGTACGTCATAAATATCTTGATGACGAAGTCTCAAAGTGATCTTAAAACTCTTGTATTAAGAGCAAATCAAATTGTTTTATTAATTTATATGGTATTATTGGCCGAAATAATTGTGTGTACCGAATATCAGAACAATCAGTCAACTGGAAGTTAGTAAAAAAACGAAATTAAGATAATTTTGAGCATTTTTTCGTCAAAATCTTTCTGAAGAAAAAGAAAGAAAGAAAAAGAAAGAAAATACATTTTATTTTCAATGCAACACAAACATAACTTAAGACTAAACAGTGATAAATAATAATTATATTATTTACTTAAACTATTGGGCACATTTGTGTTGCACCAAGAAAGGGACCAGTTCAGCATAAAGCTGGGCACGAGGCCCGGTACCCAGCGCTGGTTTTCAACTGGCCCCTGATGCTAACTGTACTTGATTGATCAAGATATATGTACGAAAATAATATACACAGCGTTGTTCTGCTATATGGGTTTTTTTTCATACCACTTAGATGACAGACAAACACACCGCATTATTTATGAACGCTCACATCACACTCGCAATTCTCACCCTGTAAGAACCTTCTTTAATGCCCTGCATGAAGAATCGCATCTCTTCTTAAGTAACCATGAAAATGTGGTTGGTTGACAGTAATAAATTCGCTACTTATCACATGGGTCAGAAAACATAGCTTTACAACAATAGGTTCGAGACGTAAAGGTGAATGCAATGTGATTATCGCTAACCCTCATCTACCCGTGTCAAATAGTCAAACACTTACCTGACAGATCGGAATGTACCACATATTCCGGTCTGTCAGGTATAATTTATTAGCTCCATTTAAATTCACGCCCATCTAAAAGTTGTCTGTAGGATAGTGATAATATTTGTACCAATATTACTCGTATACATCGGGGAAAAAGAAATGCTCAAGTAGGATTTGAATCCACGACCTTTCCCTTACAGGGGGAACCGAGAAATGTTCTTCCAACTGAGCTATTGAGCCACACCTGAATCACTTCCAATTTCCCTTCTCTTTATATCCGTCTTTAAGGATGACGTGCCTACATTAATGTTAACTGTTTAAATATATACTAAGCATATTTTCGTTGTTAGATATACAACTAGGTTGAAAGACAAACTAAAACACCCAAGAAGGCCATCTTGAAACCCAAGAGATCAGCTAGTGTTTGAAGGATATGCCTTAGGCGACCTTATACCCTGGCGGCACCATGAAAATCCAAGACGGCGTGCAGTTTTAGTCAGTTCTAGTCCGGCATAAGACATAACCACCCGCTCCAGACGGGAGAGGGATATCCGAGAGGATATCTGCTCGAAAACAGGAACAAAATAAGTATTAGAATATCGTAGAGGTAGGTATTATACCGATAGACATAAGTATACAAAGGTTTAAGTACTTACAACATACAATGACTTCAGAATGAGTAGGGATCTCATCAATAATTCATAATCATAATACATTTATGTTAATTATGGAAAACATTCGAAGAGTTAATAATATATGGAGGCGGTGTGTGGCGGTGTGGTACTTTTTATTTTGTCAGGTGATGGGATTGTGCATTTCCCGTGATGAAAAGGGTTAAACTGGGAAGGTTAATATAATAAATATATGTTTTATTACATGTTACCCGCGGTTTCGTTTGCGCGAAATACTGATTCCTGTATATTGAACCTGAAAATTGCACTGAATACCTGAATACCATGTTTTCCTTTTTATGAACAGGGGTGAACCAATTGATAATAATTCAGGACCTACTGAGAATAACCCGACCATTTTAATTTACTATATTGTTAGTGATATAAAATAGTAAAAAAGTGCATTATTCAAAGCAATATTTTAAACTCTGTTGACCAACCACGCATGGAAACATTACTTAGCGTTAATACCAGGCGCATCCAGCGTTAATGGTGCGGCCACGTCTTGCGGAAACCGCCCAGCTACGTGGGTAACAAATGCCTGGCAATGGCGCCCCCACCCGGTCCAGGTAGAAGGGGTAGGCCCAAGAAGTGCTGGCTTGGCGTCGTGGAGGGTGACATGCGTGCAAACGGTCTCACTACCTGGGACGCCCAAGATCGTGCGAAGTGGAGGAGGAAGAGCCGGAAGGCGGACCCTGAGCTCCGAGGGCACCGTGGCCTCGGATGCAATCAGGACTAACGTCTTTATGTGGATGAATACCAGGCGCATCCGCAGTTATTCAACTTTTTTTAAATTATAAATATTCCATAACATTCTTCACAACGCTATCTAGACCCATGGTAAGCTTTTATAGCTTGTGTTATGGAATCTAGAATGCGGATAAACATACTTAAATACTTTTTTTTTTGTAAATACATACATATTATACATAGAAACACCCAGACCAATGCAAATAGCCATATTCATGCATACAAATATTTGCACTGAGCGGGAATCGAACGAACTTGAAGTCTGGGGTCCGTTGTACCAGCCTAACTACAGATTTGGCTGAATTTGGATATTTTCCGTGAAGCAACTGGCCGTACAACAGGTAGGGAGCACATATATAAAGCATTGCAGTTAGACCAGTTGTTTGACCAACTAACCAGTAACGAGTACCACAGATTTGTATAAAGAAAATTAAATCCACTTACCACAAAAACAATGGCCACTTCTCCACACTAGCCACCAGCTCAACATTGTCTAATGGAGGCAAATCGGTGAACGTATAGTAACACGTCACGCCAAACGTCACCACCAGGCACAGGTTGGCCAGCAGTGAGAATGGCACAAGGAACTTCAAGTGACGTATTTGAGTGATGAGGATTAAAGGCAGCAGAAGGATGCCGCAGTAAACCTCGACTGTATATACCTGGTCAGGTGCCAAGTTATCGATCAGCTGAAAGGAAACAAAGATTGATTATTTACTCCTTGTCATCACTACATGGTATAAAGCAAAGTCACTTTCCGTGTCAGTATGTCCCTATGTAGGCTTATATCTTCAAAACTACGCTACAGATTTTGATGCAGTTTTTTTAACCCCCGACGCAAAAACGACGGGGTGTTATAAGTTTGACGTGTGTGTGTGTGTGTGTGTGTGTGTGTGTGTGTGTGTGTGTGTGTGTGTGTGTGTGTGTGTGTGTGTGTGTGTGTGTGTGTGTGTGTGTGTGTGTGTGTGTGTGGCATCGTAGCACCCAAACGGATGAACCGATTTGAATGTAGTTTTTTTTATTTGAAAGGTATATTAGTCGGGACTGTTCTTAGCTATGTTTGAAAAAAATCGGTCCAAGATGGCCGCCGCCACAACATGTCGGAATACATATTTCTTCATAACTCCCTCAATATGTGTATCAAATGAAAGAGCTGGACTAGTAGATCACTTTAAAAAGTATAAAATGAAAATTAAATTTAAAATTTTAAAAACCCCCGTCACAAAAAACACCTCCAAAAAGTTGAAAATAAATGGAGTTTGCCTTTTAACTTTAACGGTTGCCATGTCGGGGGACCTTGAATTGTTCCGATAATATAACGAAGTGCTTAACGAGTTAGGGTCCCCCGACATGGCAACCGTTAAAGTTAAAAGGCAAACTCCATTTATTTTCAACATTTTGGAGGTGTTTTTTGTGACGGGGTTTTTTTTTAATAGACTGAGTAATTCAAGAACAAGATTTATATGTATAATACATGCTTAATATAGTAGAGGGTGCAGGGGAAACGGAATCGGACGCCACGCGGGCGGAAAAAAATTGACGGTACGAAGTTCGCTGGGTCAGCTAGTTATTATTTTAAAAGCGAAAATAGCTTTGTCTGTTACGCTTTTTTTATATAATTTTTTAATTTTTTTAAATAATTTGACTTCACCTAGCCTGATGTAAAGCTAAAGGCAAAGTCTCGGAAAGAGGGTCACCTTCGGAAACATGTACCATGTTAATAGTGGTGGCAATCAGCTTGACGGCCTCGTTAGATGCCTTTTCACGTCCCGCTTAAAGGACCCGGGACTGTAGGAAGAAGGAAACACGTGAACTGGCAGGGAGTTCCAGGTCTTAATGGTGCGGCATAGGAATGAGTCGCTGAAACACTTGGTTCTAGCTGGTATACTCTGCACCGTATATGGATGGCATCTTAGCCCTGCACGTGTCGTCCTGTGTAGGAAAGGAGAGGGTGGGACTAATTGGAAGAGCTCGTCAGAACATTCACCATGGTAGAGACGGTAGAAAACTGCCAAAGAACCAACATCTCTACGCATCTGCAAAGGCTCGAGAGTGTTCGTGACCTGCAAAGGCTCGAGGGACCTAAAGAAACCAATCAACTGAGTTGGATGAAATTTGGTATAGGAATGGATTGGAGATTGAGGACGGACATATGTTACCATTTTACAACTGAGGTTAAGGGGGGTGCGGGAATGGTGTATGAAAGTTTATTATTTTCGAAGATAACCTCATGAAATTTGGTATACAAATGTAGTTTGAAGAAGGACATAGAATATGTTTAATTATGACGCGGTTGGAGTTAGGGACAACTGCTAGTTCGATATAAATTTAACATAATACCTCCATGCCAGAAAAAGGTTTACATAGAGACAGATAACCTAGTAATTATAAAGTTTAGTGTTTCCCTTTGAGTCAAAGGCTCGGAAGAAGTAATTTTAATAATAAAAGTTCAAGCCGCCCTACGTAAATACTAGCTGGTACGCCTACTGGCAAATGGACGACACTCTAGCGTAAGTTTTTTGTTCAGGGTTACAAGGACATTAAAAAGTAATGACAAACTGAAAATGTTTCACTAATATCGTAAACAAGTATCGATGGATTCATATTGAAGTACTAATATAAAGTTTTATATTGTAAAAGTTTTGTCAAGTTACAAAGTTTCTATACAGCCAAGTACATATAATATTTGCAGCGAGACGTCCAGACTGTACCTTGAACTAAAGTTAACGACAGTGAAAAACAATATTCCTATCTGTTGTATTTCTTTTCTCCGTGAAACAATTTACCTCGTACGTACAATTTTCGTAGTTCTATAAATCAATGTCTAATGTCTACTCATTATTTCAAAAAGCATTCTTATTTATTATGTTTGATTTATTATAGGGTTCTGACAACGTTTTGATTCATAGCTAAGTACCGCGAATATAATAGTTAATCCAGATAATTAGCAGGCAATAATATAAAACAACAAGAAATAAGAAAAAAGTGGATTATCGAGTTCACTGAGTTTGTTGCTGGTATCTTCTCAGTAGAACCAACCTACCGAACTAGCGAAAGAATCGTTTTCAAATGATTTATTTAATTACTCTTGACAATTCTGACACTAATTGTAAAATTTTGACGTTCATATATGTACTCTGTATATGCTTAGGCCACACTTATAAAATGAGATTGACTCTTCATTGATTCTTCTTTGACAAGAATTTCATTGTATTTATGGGTAGGGGGCTTTCTTATTCAAATGACGATACTCTTAGCTAACCTCATTAACTATATTTAGTATGACTAACATAAATTCTGATAACAAAAAAAAACAATAAATTCTCTAAGTCTATTTAATTTAAATTTAATAATAAAATTGTAAGAGATTGTTTTATCTGATGATGAAAAAGCAGCAGAAGCTAATACTTATTAATAAATCACGATGGTGGAACCTTGTAATAGCCACCTTCGTATTGTTGGCCATTATGAAACAGAGTGAAGGTTCAGAGAAAATTTGCTAAAGTACTTAATATTCTAACTGCGTTGTGCGGTTTATAATTGCTGCTCACCCTAACCACAGAATAGATAACGTACCTTCATTATCTAAGGGGACAAACGAGCCTTCGATGACTGATGACTGCTCACTGTGGGATGCTTATCAATTACCACGCAATTACATGCCTATAATATTTCGATATCTACTGTTCCGAAAATTGGCTTCTAATAACGCAAATTAGGGAAACGATACATTACTTCAATAATACATAAATACACTACTTTAATTCATGTTCAAATACTGTCGATGATATTATAAGAGTTAAGAGCATCAATCATCGAAAATAGAGCATTCCTTTTTTAATTAACGATGTAGAAATGGGCCTCACAAAAATGTCAAGACTCAATAATAATAAAAAAAGTAACATATATTCCTACCTATATTTCGAATAAGTATGAAGCCTCACCAGTCCCGTCCTAGTGTGATACCAAAATAACTGAGAAAATTTGATATCAGCTCAAAATGTTTGCATAAAATTTATCCTGAACAGAGATATTGTCCTCTTGGAACGTAATAAGTAAATCAAATGCTATTTTTCTTTAGTATGATTTTCAGCTGAGCCGGTGAATTTTATGACAAATTGTTTTGTTAATAAATTAAGAGTTTCCAGACAGGGTGCTAAATATAGAATGTTTTTGAGTGGAACATGAAGTAGCAAACAATCACACGATTCATCTGATAGAAAATGACTGTGTCTTTAATGGTGTAAGTATACAAAACATTGCGCGCCTCCCCATTCCGGGGGCGAGTCGAGGACACCGTTGTCCCCCCTCCTTATTGGGAGGGGGGACAACTAGACCTTAAGGGATGGCCCTAGGTCAGCCGGGGTGAAGACAACCTCCGGCCTAGTACCACGACCCTCAGTCGGCGTGCGATTTTAGTAGGTTCGAGTCCAACATAACGTCACCTTCCGGCTCCGGCGGGGGAGGTATCCGTGGGGAGTTTCACACGATAAAAAGAACGTTATTTTAACTTTGATTTGATATTAAGAGTTTTAATTACATTAAAGTAATTTTATTTGATCTCATTCCACAAAGGAGCCAAAGCCTTTTAAGCACTCAACAAATTGGTTTTGGTTTTATTTAATTTCGAACAACAATCAACAATTGGATCAAACCCGAAAGGGGAATAGAGCAATATTATGATTAAATTTGTACACGCTGGGCTATGACCAGGAGTTTTACATAATGGTACATCTACCTACAGTATTATGATTGAATTATTCTAATTTAATCTTATATGAATCATCTTTATTTGGGAGGGAACACTTGTGGTTAGTTAGTAGTTAGTTACAGTGATGTAACTGGTTTGATACTTTAAAAAGATGTAGTATTGCTTTTTTGATGGATAAGTATCCTAAAATGATTTCGAAATGCCGCTTAACCCAAAACCTACGAATACTTTAGGTTATTTAAAAAGTGCTAATAGTGGCTATAAATATATTACAGTAAGAAACTGTTCACATTGATATGTAATTAACTGAATAATTGCAAAAACACATTTTCCTCGGGATTTACAAGTGTTAAAAAGAAATACAGGAAAGTGTTTCTATAAATATATTTATAGAAACACTTTCCTGTATTTCTTTTATCTATATGTATAAAATTCTATATAATATCTCTAATATATAAAATTCTCGTGTCGCGGTGTTTGTAGTTAAACTCCTCCGAAACGGCTTGTGATAATTTTTGTTACACATTGTAACCAATATGGTTAAGTCTGAGAATCGGGCAACATCTATTTTTCATCCCCCTAAATGTGAAGGGTAAATTAAATTTTATTTTTAATTTTTAGATTTCGAAAAAAAAATTCAACCCTCTACGATCAATCCCTATTTTTCTATCGCGAATGTTTCCTAGAAATAATATACATGGCAAAATAACGTTTGCCGGGTCAGTTAGTACGATATAATGTTATGATACTTACGTCTTTGAGTGATGACGCGATGAATAAAACATAAACACTGGTCCCACCGAGACACACGCCAGCCATTGCAGCATCCACAAAGTGTCTGGAATATAAGTTTTTCTGTATAAGTACTTTCGGAAATATCTTTATTCTATTGTAATAGCTATAAGTTTTTCATAAGAATCTAATAAAATAAAATAAAAATAAAATTAGGGAACTATTTATGTTTTCTATGTTTTATCACTGAACATGGAACGAAAATACATTCTTTAGTCGAGGTAGATGAGTTATGTTATGATGTTTTACAAGTATTTCTACTAAAAACTGTAGCATGCCACAGGGTACAATTTTAGGTCCCCGTAATTATAAGTACATTTTTTATACATACATATTTATTACGCATAATAATAATAAAATTATACTATAATACCATTTCATATCGGTTCTTTATCTTCTTGTGAATGAATAATCACATAGACATCAAGGCACTTGATGTTATCACTTTTGATGATTAAAGAAGATTAACATTAAGAGTACTAAATGATTAGGGGTTGTTAGTATACAGATTGTCATTGTAATAAACCTGACGCAAGAACTAAAATGAAACCAAGGAAATATAAAATAAAGAGGAAGTATGATCTCTCACAATTTACATATTACATTAAATAATAGACCGTTTTCTATGAATGTTATTAGTATAGTAACTGGGTAAACATTTCCACAGCATTGTGGCGCATCAGCTAGCCCTGAGGTAGTTACAGAGCAGTATAAAGTCAATATTGTTGCAGGAAATTAAAACTTTAGCCTTCGCTAGGTTACTGTAAATTCAGCGAGAGAATTTTCCGTTGCAGGAGTTTCAGTTGTAGTTTTACCCCCTTTTTTAATTTTATTTGATATTTGTTGCTGTCAGGTCCGCATTACCTGTTCAACTCCAGCCAAATCCGCAGTTGAACCAGTAAAGCAGACCCAAGACTCCAAGCGGGAAGCTTCAGAAGCGACTGGGATTAATGCTAAGATGAAGTTGAGAGATTTGTTGTTGTGTGTTATATTTATGTTTGTATTGATAATTCGGTGTATTGTGTATATGAGTATACTAGGTTTTGCCCGCGGCTCCACCCGCGTGGATGTCGGTTATCGCGATAAAACATAGCCTATGTCCTTTCTCAAGGTCTAATCTACCCCTATACCTAATTTCATCAAAATCGGTTCAGTGGTTGAGGCGTGAAAGCGTAACATACAGACAGACAGACAGACAGAGTTACTTTCGCATTTATAATATTATATACTAGCTTTTGCCCGCGGCTCCGCCCGCGTGGAAGTCGGTTATCGCGACAAAACATAGCCTATGTCCTTTCTCAAGGTCTAATCTACCCCTATACCTAATTTCATCAAAATCGGTTCAGTGGTTGAGGCGTGAAAGCGTAACATACAGACAGACAGACAGACAGACAGAGTTACTTTCGCATTTATAGTATTAGTATGGATTATGGATTATGGATATGGATTATAGGTAGTCCTGTAATTTTAGGCAATAATCGTTAAGAAACCTAGGACTAATTCGTGACTGCTACGCAGGAGGCTCGGTTTTGATCCGTACTCAGTGCAAATATTTGTTTGCATGAATATGACTATTTGCATTGGTCTGGGTGTTTCTATCTATAATATGTATTTATGTACAAAAAAAGTATCTAAGTATTTTTATCCGCATTCTAGATGCTAGTTAAACTTACTATGGGTGTAGATAGCGTTGTGTAGAATTTTATGGAATATTTAAAAAAAAATGCAAGTTAGCGAGAACATAGGACGTGACCACTCAAGCACCGTCCCCACGCCATAAATAGTGGAAATCCTTAGTACCTATATAAGAATTGTTATTTAGTTTGATCTGCGGTAGCCTAGTGGTATGGGTAATAGACTGCTGAGACGAGGTCTTGGGTTCGATCCCAGGTTTACCATGGTACACACCAATTACATTTCGATGCTTTTCGAAGCTATGTGTGTATTTATCGCAGGTTTATAAGTGCCCGGTTAATGGCAATAGGCTCGTCACCTATTGGGACTAAACATAAACTGGCGAAATGTGGGTGCTAGCACCTCTGCCCTACCCCTTCGGGTAATACAGGCGTGAGTTTATGTTATGTTATGTATGTTTTACTATATAGAGTTCGCAGAAAAATATTGTGGAGTCCGTTGATCAACAAAAAAAGAAAGAACAACTTTTAGTAATACATTTCTTTTTTAATTTTCTGGTGCTTTGACACGCGCTAGAATAATGTATGTTGTAGACACACAAACAAAGATCCAATAACAAATATCGACAGTACACAAAGGCTCGCTGAATATTGGCACTTAACTGTCACACCTACACGATTTCTGTCATTCAAAATGTTCTGTATAGGAAGTCTTGTAATAGGAAAAATGTCGTCGGAGTCACTCTTGGTGTTATATAAGACCAGGAAATAATATTGCTATCTCTTTTTACCACTTGAGTGACGCTTAAAAGTGTTATTAGAGACAAATAGATAAAATTAGTTCTACTTTAATTTATTACGCTCCGTATACAAGTGGACAACACAGCTGGTGTTACCTTGACAGAAACTGAACGTTAAGATGTCAGTCACCTTCTGACTAATTATGATCATTATAGTTTTTTTTGTCCGAATTCTTTGTCTGTAACTTATTGAGACAATTGGGGAATATATTCATGGGACAAAAAAATATAGCCTAAGTGCTCAGACTTCAATCAATGTCTGAGAGGAATTCCTGCTCCAGAATTTATTTTTAAAGTGCGGATATATGGCCACGCAGGAGGCGCGGGTTCGATCCCCGCTCAGTGCAAATATTTGTATTCATGAATATAGCTATTTGCATTGGTCTAGGTGTTTTTATGTATAATATTATGAAAAAAACTATCTAAGTATGTTTATCCTCATTCTAGATTCCATAACACAAGTTAGTTAAGATAATGCTTACCATGGGTCTAGATAGCGTTGTGTAGAATGTGAAATATTTATTTATTTTTTTATATCCCCACTGATACCTCCCTCCAACAGACTGAAACCGCTCGTTGTCTTAGGTCATTCATTGTTGAAGATGTCGGTATATGACAGAAATCTTCGTGAGGGATATCCCTCACGTGATAATGAAACAGGAGGTGCAACGGCTTGCACCGCTGGAGGTTGTTTGGGCCTAGGTATCCGTGGCAATAATTTTACCATCGTTTTATGGTCAGCATCATTGCTACGTTAGTCGGATAAGTTAGTTGTACACAAACAGGGTCTGTTGTCTAATTGTTTCTCTTGATATACCTCATTTTGGCTTGTAAAGTAGCTTTTCGGTTTCTAGTTCTGTTCAGTAACGTTCAGTAATTATAATTCCTGGTCTCCTACCACCAGTTGATATCATAGACCTTTTGCCCTATTAGTTAGGTTATGCAGCTATCCTTATTTTACCAGAATAGATTCTGAGTGAAAGTGTTTTTGCTATGTTTTACATTACAAGTTTCAGTGGTAACACTGAAACTTGTAAAATAATAATTAATGTTACCGTGCAGTTACCTTACATGCTTCGAATACTGTCGTAACTTCGGTGGTCCTAATTTGAATACCCCTTCGCAAGTATCCGTGTAACTTAGCAAAGGCCTTTGACTCTCTTTACAAACTTCTCGAGACGTTGATACCTGCGAAATTATATTTCAATATAAATGGGTACCTACTCGTTATAGAATTCCTAGATCAAGATGAAGTCATTCAAGATCTTCTATCAGGGCTACAGACAAGATCAACTATTAGGCTATTATTATCAATATTTGCGGTAGCCTAGTGGTATGAGTCTAGCAGTCCATTACTGCTGAGACGAGGTCTCAGGCTCGATCCCAGGTTTACCATGGCACACACCAATAACTTTTCGATGCTTTACGAAGTTATGTGTGTATTTATCGCAGGTTTATAAGTGCCTGGTTAATGGCAATAGGCTCGCCACCTATTACATTGGGACCTAAACATAAACTAGCGAAATGTGGGTGCTAGCACCTCTGCCTACCCCTTCGGGGAATACAGGCGTGAGTTTATGTTATGTTATCAATAATACTCCATCGCACTTTTTCAATACTTACTGGCACAGATGCTGATTGACGGAAGAAGCCGTTAAAAACAATGTAACGATTAAAAGGTTTTTTACTTGGTTTTATAAGGAAGTTAATATGAAGTTAAATCAACTGGCTATGATAGCACTGTGAAAAGTATTGATTAATAATGTCTATACTGGCTAGCGGCACAGAACAAACTCTAGCAGTAAAAACTAAATAGTAGAGATAAAAAAAATCAGATTATGAATTGATAATAACATTTTTTTTTATAAAATAATATTATAACCGAAATTACTGATATTCCCTCTAACCACTCCAACTAAGCTAAATAACTTGTGCTAGGATTGGGTTCACGTCGGTAGTGTAATGGCCAGGATTCGAACCCGGGACCTCTCGATTACGGCCGACTCTTTAACCATTAAGCTGCCGACGCTTCTACAGTTATAATCGATGTAAAAGAACGCGTTACATAAATTTATAGTAAGGTATGTAAATTAATGACCCTAGCTACCCCATCTTGCCAGTTTCTTCTATCCTCTGAACCTCCGCAATTTTGAACCCAAAATTTGTACGTTATAATTGATTTATGCTTAGGCTTTATTGTATTTCAGTATAATCAAGGGCTTACTTACCAATATATGGACACAATGTGTAGCTATAACAGCAACTATTACAGTTCCTATACATCCTGGTATGAGCCCTGTGTTTTTAAAAGCCACTGGCATTGCAAGTATACCGGATCCCAACGATGATTTGAGTAAATGAAAGAAGGCCCCCAATGTACTGAAAGAAAAAAACACTTTTTATTTGAATCGTGATATAGGAAGTAAGGTGTGATTTAGACTGGCTGGTTCACTCTGAGGAAGAGTCAGAACAGATGCTCACGCATGCTGTAATCTTTGTATGTTAAGCAGAAAGTTGACACGTATGCAGGTCTAGACACTGCCTTGAAGATCTAGACTCTGGCCAACGAAAGATGGCGCATAAAGTTGTCGCCAAATTTAAAAAATCAACACTTTGCAGCACTGAATATACACCAAAATAACGTAGTCAATACTAGAATCTAAACAAATAGTCGATACTAGAATCTTTTTCCTATTAGGCACGCATGAAAACTAATCTACTATTGCACATGGCCAGAGTCTAGTCAGTGTTGGGATCTATTGGTTTTCAAATTTCGTGTCAACTTTTTGCACCCATCTTTCGTTACCCAGAGTATATATCCTATTTTACAGAGCACACTGTTGTGCGAGTTGTTATGTATATTTCAATCAACATTATATCTATTGGGGCAGCCCACTTAGTGTAATCGAACCCTGTCGGAGTAACATGGGATCTTGTTTCTTCACACAAGCGGTTACGCTTTCTGCTATCAGTCGAAGCAGGTATAACTTACGATGTGGGGTGCTCCAAGTTCCTGTGTTTGAATGGATCATATCCGTTGTCTGCTGCATTATCCTTGACAGCAATTGTGATTGTTGATTGAGTTGTTGACGCAGGTACATCTTCAATGCTGCCTTTGGTACTGTTAGAACAACAATTGGAATAATTATTTCAATTGATACAATTTACCAAGCCCAACCCCAGTGCTCGGTGTGTGAGTGATGGGCCAAGATTGTTGATTTGATATGTGTACCCTGATTTGGATAGATTAGGTTGGAAAGTTAAGGCGGCGACGCACCGTAGCAATTCCGCCTCAACTCTCGTGGTCTTTATAAACACCCAGCCAACACCCACCTCTATTTTTTTTACAAACATCTTTTTTCACAGACCATCTCGCATTTACACTAAATAATTTTTTTTTTTATAAATACGTAAAATAAATTAAAAGTATTTTACAATCTATTGAATGAACCCGAATATGATCCCCATTTTGGCATAAATGCCAAATCATAATATTTTAAAAGTGAAAACTGCTGTAGGTAACTGTTAGATAAAAAATTTGTAAACACGTAAATAAACTAAAATTCGAAGTTCAAAATAATACGTCCCACTGGATGTAGGTACGTGAACTAACAAAACTTTGAGTAACTTCCAAAACACTCCAGTGAAACTTGATCTAATTGTGATTCATAGCTTGCGTTGTGCAGGTAAAATTTACATTAACGCGATGCCGGTTTTATTTACATAAGATAATAATAATTCTATAAATAACTCATGCGATTTATTTAACTTTTTTGGGATTTTTATTCTTGGCAATGAATAAGTGGAGAGTAAAAATCTGTAAACGGAAGGTAAAATGTAGCGCGATGAATGAACGACTTGAAAAAGGTGCTGGGATTAACTCAATGCGTAAGAATTGGGCACGGGTTTCCTTAAGGCTCAGTGCAAATATTTGTATGCATAAATAAATATGCTCCACTGACACACATTCTCTTATTATACTTATTTAACTAAAATAATCTTTCACGCCTTATCCTATGCGTATAGATTAGTATTACAAGGACGTAAATAGATAGCAAGTATCAAAATTAGTTTAAACATTATTCTTGAAGAAGTGGAGTTCTAAAAAGAGTATAAAAAGGTACCTAACTCATAAAATTAAGGATAGAAATATCAAGAACTTTACCACAACAAAATTTATATACCCTGCTTATGAGATAAATAACTCTTTGTTTTAGACGAGAAATAATGTGTTAAACTATGGAGCAATAAAACATATTAACTACATGTTTACGGGCGAGGTGATGACCTTAGGTAAAATTAGACGTAAACTGAATACCTACATTTATAGTGTTATTATGTAGAACAATAAATAGCAAAAATGTTATTACATCGTAACATTTGACTCTAATTCACACTGTCTCATAAAATAGATTGGAGTTTGACTTACAAGGAAATCCCAGATTTATGGTGTCGGTTCAGTTCTATATTTCATTCATCATTCGTTCTCACATCACAATGGGTATACACTAATTCTAGGGCTAAACTACCGTGTTATGGCAATAAGTACCACAATAATATCAACAACGTCAAGGTGTAGCCACGATTTTCCACGCAGGCGGAGCTGCGAGCTACAGCTAGTAAATTTATAATGTGAATAACAAAAATTATTATTATTATACACATAAAATTACTTGTCCCGACTGACTGACTGATTCATCAACGCAGTGCCTAAACCGCTGGACCTATAAACTTGAAATTTTGACAGTAGATGCATTTTATGATGGAAGCATCCACTAAGAAAGGATTTGTGGAAATTCTGCTACTAAAGGGGTAAAATAAGGGATGAAAATTTGTATGAAAGTCCGTCATTTTCAGAGTTAGATGCACAAATTCTCATGAACCTGTGTCTTTTAAGAAATAAATGAACACGTGTATCAGTGTTAGTTGTATGTAGTTGTGAAGTTCGTTATTTTCAAAGTTAGAAGCATGAAACGTCGTACACCTACGTCTTTTGAGAAATGACAGGCACAATATAAATACCAGAAATAAAGACAATATTGTAGTTTGTCATAGCAGACTCCATAAAATAAGTAATTCTTTCCAGGGCAACTGTATACGCTTTTTTAACAAGCTTCCTAATGAAATCAGAGATTTACCTGTTAATACATTTAAAAATACAGTAAAGAGCAAACTGTGCCAGAAAGGCTATTATAAAATCCAAGAATATTTAAATGATAAACAAGCTTGGAAATGAACTGTTCGCTCAGCTATGCTACTCAAGCATAACATTGTATCTAGACCATAAGTTTTAGGCTAAGTAAATGTTTTGTAAATAGATAAAAAAAAATGCCTGCTGAGTTTCTTGCCGGAGACTTCTCAGGTCTGGGCTGCGTTTCGAACCGGTGTGGTCCATTTGTTAGTATTAGTTAGTATTTAATATTTACTATAGGTTGATGTTTTGTAAGTTCTGATTTAATGGTCTATGCAGAATAAACTATTTTTGATTTGATTTGATTTGATTTGACGATAACCGACATCCACGTGGGCCAAGCCGCGGGCTAAAGTTAGTGAGATATAAAAATGTAAAACAATATTCAACTTGATGTTTTGTCGTACGTGACTCATAACATAAGTCATAACAGACTCACATCACTCAAAATGACTCGTAAAGTATGTCACACGACACTCGACACATAAAACGTATGGTATTAACTTCTAAAAGATGGCTAGAACCTTCTGGCATATTGTATACGACTATAAACACGAACAGACAATATTGCGTTTTTGTGTAAATTTTTCATGTAAATATAAATTTTCGATATTCGATGTCTGCATAGGTAGACTTAATAAACTAAGGACAACTAAGTGTATGGTATAGCTAGGTTGTTCGGGTCCACCGATATGCTCTCAGTTTATTTTATTGGGTCTGGTTGAGTACAACCTATGCCTAAAATGCCTGATCGCACTATAAACGAATGTCAAACCGTCTGTTTCCCAAGATGTCTGAATTCAATATGACTTAGATCCGATTCGCCTGAATCCTAAAAATATCTTCTTCCCACTATGCCCGACTGAAAATATTTTATATAATATTTAGGCGGTAACATGTTAATTGCATTCACTATGTATTCAATCAATCAATTGATTAGAGAGAGGCCTACTTCCTGTCTGTGTAATGTGTATCACAGTCCACTCTTGCATAATGGCATCTCTCAATCTGCGCCATTGCTCTCGATTCTTCGTCTTCTGCATCTAGTTCTTTCCAACCACCTTTTTACCTTTCAGAATGTATTCATATTTTTGTAAAATGTCAAACAAAAATTAGTAAGAGAATAAAAGTTTATTTAAGAGCAAATTAGTTATGTTATATTTTAGTCTTTACTTTATAAAACTCGTGAATACACACTACAAGCCAGATCGTGGGCGAAAGGGTGAGAGTATGTGCACAAGTCTAGATAACCGTAGTACTAATATTCTGCGGTATTGTTCGATTCATATAACTTGGACCTAAAATGTGCTTTATACGCGCAGTATACATTTCTTACCGAGGAGGGCCAGACCGTAAGGGATGGCCCTGGGTCAGCCGGGGTGCGAGGGATACGTCGATGACAACCTCACCTCCGGCCTAGCACCACGACCCTCAGCCGGCGTGCGGTTTTAGTCGGTTCGTGTCCGACATAGCCTCCGCTTCCGGCTCCGGCGGGTGAGGTATCAGAGGGGATTTCCGCACGAACGGTCTGGCCCTCCTCAGGAGGGGGGACAACGGTGTCCCCAACTCGGCCCCGAAATGGGGAGGCGTGCTGCTCAGCGCGCCGTCGCCGTGGCCTGCTTCTGCTGGATGACAGGCGGCTCCATCTCCAGGCCCACGCTCATGGGGGACGGACGTCAGTCAGTGCCCTCCGACGCCCGAGATGCGCGTGTTAGATTAATATTAATAGGGAATCTAACAGTATCTCTTAATTTGTCAATCTAACTATGTATATATTAGAATATAGATATATAACCATTAGAATATATATCTATCGATAATAGGATATGTCAGGATCTTGCGTAGCAACCACAAATACTTTATAGTGCTAGAGGTTCACTATGGTCCAGTTGTATTTCCTAGAAACCAAGTTTAACTATTGATCTGTACTAGGGAAATACAAATATTATACAAAGGGGAATACTTAGTTGTGTCACACGATTAATAAAACAACAATCATGACTATATCGTTCTCTTTTATTCTTTTACACTACGTTAGTTCCCAAAAGGCTTTTATAGACAGGAAAGAACTAACAAGAAAACCTGTCTGCCTTCCAACCATGATATAGTCTTTCTATAACAATTCATAATTACAATCTAGGCTTATAACCAAACATTACTATAATAGTTACACAATATAACAATATTAGACTCTTGTATCAAAGGTTATCAGGCTTGTAGCCAGTTAATACACAATAGATCTCATCAAGTAATATCATTACAAGGACTATATCCAACCATATCGATATCGTGAGGCACAATATAACATACCTTGCATAATTACATCATACCCGTGAAGGGTATAATCCAGTAATCCATATTTGCATCTACTAGACAGATAATATATCTATCTGCAGATATTACCATTTACCAAATTATAACAACAATTATAGATCAAGTAAGTACATCTTACATAGCCAACACGATATGGTCAAATAGTTACAGCACAGCATAATATTACACAGTAAACAGTATAAACATATCAGAATTATATCGTACCTTACACTTCGACGCCTCGGGATAAACTGCCCCGATTTCATTCGGTGTCTCCTTTTTATATCATTTGATACGTCACATTGCATCGAATGATTTTCACCTACCCACTTATAAAAATAGTTAATAAAATGGTTCTAAAATTATTCAATAACATTTCATCGTAATATATTATCTATAAATTGGTCACATAATCTATACATTATAATTAATATATCTATCACGACCATACTGATAAGAACTTCGCTCTCGAAGTTCAAAAATAGTTTATAAAATGGTTCTAAAATTATTGAATAACATTTCATCGTAATATATTATCTATAAATTGGTCACATAATCTATACATTATAATTAATATATCTATCACGACCATACTGATAAGAACTTCGCTCTCGAAGTTCAATTAATTGCAAATTGTGAATCGTCAATAAAATAAATATGTTCAACATATTATATAAATATCTATCACGGCCATACCGACAAGTACTTCGCTCTCGAAGTACAATTAATTGCAAATTGTGACTGTTAGTAAATATGCTCAACATATTATATAAATATCTATCACGGCCATACTGACCAAGTACTTCGCTCTCGAATTACAATTAATTAATTGCAAATTGTGACTGTTAGTGAATAAGCTCAACATATCATATAAATATCTATCACGGCCATACTGACCAAGTACTTCGCTCTCGAAGCACAATTAATTGCAAGATGTGACTGATAGTAAATATGCTCAACATATCATATAAATATCTATCACGGCCATACTGACCAAGTACTTCGCTCTCGAAGTACAATTAATTGCAAGATGTGACTGCCAATATCATATGCCCAAAATATATCATATCAATATCATCTATCACGGCCAAACTGCCAGATACTTAGCTCACGAAGTACCATCAAACCAGTACTTTCTCTCAAAGTATCTACATACAAGTTGCAAGTTGTGACTACCGATATCTCAAAGTCAAAAGTCGTCATTTCTATATTCTACCAACTTGCTACCCCGTGTCTAGTCCGCTCCACCCGCTGCAAATGGCAAGGACTGCACGAGCAAAAGGTCAAACAGCGGAAATATAGGTCTGTCATAAATCGGCAATATCTATGTATCCCCAAACTGCTCAATCGCATTGAAGCAAATGGCGGTCTACACAGTCTTTGCACTTCCACTATACCTCAGCAATCACACACTTACACTACGGCCTCCGATATACTCGCCACATAGGCCTCCGATATATTCGCCACATAGGCCTCCGATATACTCGCCACATAGGCCACCGATATACTCGCCACATAGGCCACCGATATATTCGCCACATAGGCCACCGATATATTCGCCACATAGGCCACCGATATATTCGCCACATAGGCCACCGATATATTCGCCACATAGGCCACCGATATATTCGCCACATAGGCCTCCGATATATTCGCCACATAGGCCTCCGATATATTCGTCACATACATATTTATTCCTGTTACATATTGGCTTCCATATTAGCAATCACATTCTGCACCCTATATTTACATATCAATTATACGAGTATATTGTTAGAGTGAGTAGACCTCTAAGGTAAAAGAAGCATCGAAAGTACAATACTGAACAAGTTAAAAAAACTGATTTTGAAATTATGATCACCACTGACGATTGATCGAAGTTCGCATGGGCCAATCCATATCGTTCACTCGCTGCTAATGAACCGGATCGGACACCCAAACTACGTCGCAGCATGTTACTTATTTGGGTCATCAACACTTCAAAACCAACACCCATAAAACAACAATGAACACTAGTGTTAAATGTTAAAGCAATAAGAAAAAGTAATTAGTACTTCCAACTCTTCAGTCACCTGTACCTGTATCATATTTACATTCAAGAACCGTTCGGTCAACCTGATACTCATCTGATACTATAGTATCATAATTTTGTTCACAACAAAACAATTCAGATGCCATTACTTTCAATTTATGTAGGTAGTATCTTTATAGTCCTAGTTCCGTTTCTAGTTAATAGTTTTTACGCATCTTATGATGTAAATCAAGTTTATAAAATTTGCGAAACTTTGCCAAATTACGTGTAAAGAAAGCAGAATTATTAGACAATATTCATCGTTCAGTTATTAACTTATTAACAATTTAATTGACTATTAAAATTGTTTTCACAATCTAGAATCATTAATTAATACGACTTAATCATTATTCCGAGTTTGAAAAATAGAAATAATTATAATGCAAGTAGGTACCCTCCATAAGGTAATGAAATTTATCTACTATCCAAACGGTACTTTGTTATTTAATTTGAATCCGAATGAATAAGCAAATCTGAACCATAGAACCGATTTAGTTCCCAAAACACTGGACCAGGAACTATTCAAACAAGTTAATTTGATCCCCCCTTTTTTGTATATTGTGAGGAAAAATTACTTGTTATAAATTTTTTAATTAAAATTTATCATTACTTTTAGGAACGAACGGAATGTACTCTTTGACGATCTGACCGTTTTTTATATGATTGAATTGGAGATCTTTTTGAATATTGTTTACTATTTTATTATATTTTTAAATGTGATGGTACCTACAGTACCCACTATAAATTTTGTAAGAGGTTGAAACCAAACCACATTAACATTCAAGAATGGAAGTTATTATCGGAATTATGGAAAGATACTTATCACCCGAACTTGAAAATGTAAATACTAATGTCAGGGGTTACTGTCTGGACTGAATTTTATCCTATTTAGATTCATAATCTTATTCACCCCAAAAAAAAAAAATTAGTTAGTGGTTTCGTTGGACAACAAGTGCATTTTATAAACTGATCAGATAAAATACTGTGCACCTACCTAAAGTGAAAATCCACTAAAATCATTATTAACGAACTTGTCTGACAACACTAAAAGACAGACGACGATGCCTCCTTTCAGTTTATACAATTGTTAAAAAGACCTTTCTAAATCTTTCTCTTTACACCAATAAACAAAATATAGTCGGTTATCATCATAATGCCTATTAATTATCACATTTATCACAACATTACCATATGGTAAAAAAAGTCACAATACCGTCTTTTTGCACATTTTCTTGTATCACCGCAATCCTTAATATTCCTGAGGTAGGAAGCGAAAGGCGATCGCTTTGGTGGACACGGTGTGAACACTACGTAGCCTCGCCAGTTGCTACGGCAGCTGATTGCTCTGCAAACTGATGCTGGAGCTAGCTTCTTTACCCGATGATGAAGCCGGTATTCAATGGGCAAGCAATATTGTGCAAGGCTTGTGGTAGCCTCGCAGAGGTAGATCCAAGCTGAAACTTGTACAATATGTATTAGAATAAGATTCTTTATCCCACTTCTGATGTTAGATTAATATTAATAGGGAATCTAACAGTATCTCTTAATTTGTCAATCTAACTATGTATATATTAGAATATAGATATATAACCATTAGAATATATATCTATCGATAATAGGATATGTCAGGATCTTGCGTAGCAACCACAAATACTTTATAGTGCTAGAGGTTCACTATGGTCCAGTTGTATTTCCTAGAAACCAAGTTTAACTATTGATCTGTACTAGGGAAATACAAATATTATACAAAGGGGAATACTTAGTTGTGTCACACGATTAATAAAACAACAATCATGACTATATCGTTCTCTTTTATTCTTTTACACTACGTTAGTTCCCAAAAGGCTTTTATAGACAGGAAAGAACTAACAAGAAAACCTGTCTGCCTTCCAACCATGATATAGTCTTTCTATAACAATTCATAATTACAATCTAGGCTTATAACCAAACATTACTATAATAGTTACACAATATAACAATATTAGACTCTTGTATCAAAGGTTATCAGGCTTGTAGCCAGTTAATACACAATAGATCTCATCAAGTAATATCATTACAAGGACTATATCCAACCATATCGATATCGTGAGGCACAATATAACATACCTTGCATAATTACATCATACCCGTGAAGGGTATAATCCAGTAATCCATATTTGCATCTACTAGACAGATAATATATCTATCTGCAGATATTACCATTTACCAAATTATAACAACAATTATAGATCAAGTAAGTACATCTTACATAGCCAACACGATATGGTCAAATAGTTACAGCACAGCATAATATTACACAGTAAACAGTATAAACATATCAGAATTATATCGTACCTTACACTTCGACGCCTCGGGATAAACTGCCCCGATTTCATTCGGTGTCTCCTTTTTATATCATTTGATACGTCACATTGCATCGAATGATTTTCACCTACCCACTTATAAAAATAGTTAATAAAATGGTTCTAAAATTATTCAATAACATTTCATCGTAATATATTATCTATAAATTGGTCACATAATCTATACATTATAATTAATATATCTATCACGCGCCTTAGCCTTCGTGGTTATTTTTTTTATAACCACCAAATATGTTTTTAGATAACATTTCATACATTGCCTGCACGTTTTAGTCATTTTATACATTGCCTAGGCATTGTATAGCATACCGGAATAAACACTTGCCGGTAACTTAAATATTCTATTCAGGATGTAAGTTATTTTAGTCTTTGTTGTATAAACATATAGTGATAACACGGAGTCCAATGTTTTGCTTAACTTTGAAGCGAAATATCCGTTTGTTAACCTTTCATAGTTTGTGTTGCGCTTCATAATATTAGTATTCGTGAGGACAACCGTTTAGATTTGAATATACAAAATATAGTTCTAAGATGTAAGTGACTTTATCTTGGACCAACAGGTGTACAAGAGCTACAATAAAGGGAGTTTGACTACGAATGAAGTCAGCCATAGATTTACTTAACTAAGTAACATCAGCAACTATGTAAATCAATGTTAAAAAAGCGGCCCAGTAAAATTTAAATTCGCATACAAGGGACTACGTACTATTATCTACATAAGTTTATAATACCTAAATATACTTAAATACATTTTATTACGTTTTTAGTATGTATCATAACTACATAGTATAACACATTGCATCTGAATACGGTGCGCACCGTGCGGTATGAAAGGAACTTCATCCCACGCACGCTCAAGCTGTGGAATGAACTCCCTGCAATGGTTTACCCAAGCGACTACAATAAGGGGTTCTTCAAGAGGGGCATTAGAAGGTTTCTTCGGGGTAGGCAGCACGAGGATAACGCCCCTGGTGTCGCATACGTCACTAGGTCGCGGTAACCACTTTCCATCAGGTGGGCCGTGTGCTTGTCTGCCACCTAAGTGGTATAAAAAAAAGCAAAGTCGCTACGCGTCCTTATGTCCTTATGTATGCTTATATCTTAAACTACGTTACAGATTTGGATGCGGTTTCTTTTTTAATAGACAGAGTAGGTACTTCAAGAGGAAGGTTTAGGTCTAGCTAAAGCGGTTTATGATGGCCATGGAAATAGGGTTCAGTTTTTACCCGTTGGTTATGGAACCCTGAAAACTGACTAGTGACTATCCCACTGAAAACATCAAAACAAATTTAATACGAAGCTGGATCAATTATTTTTATTCGGTTTACAATTTGCAAATAGGTCCCGCTAACAATCTTGTTTCTATCTTTGCACAAGCAGTGGGGTTTTAAATTTAAAATATTGAGTAACAAACGTTTTAACCCTGACGCAGTCCTCGGTTGGTTTAAGTACTGTCCACGACAAAAGTAACATATCAACTGATTGTGTACACATACAATCTGTAAATCTGTAAACATTGTATTAGACACGAAATCAATGAACGATAAGACTAAGTATTGATTACGACAGCGACGCTCCAGATTTTGTAGTGCTTATATTTGACTTTACACAATGTACCTATTCAGTCTTTTCGTATTAATTGGTACCTATATACGGGCGGTTTTAGTCGGTTTGAGTCCGAAATAACCACCTTCGGTGTCTGATCCTATACAGATTTTAGCACGAGTGAACGACGATAAAGCTTACAAAGCATAAACGTAATCCGGCCTACCTACCACGGGTTATGACTTATGATAACTCCAGTTTTTCAACCTAAATAGTTATGTAACTACTGTAAGGAACTATAATATGCAGGTATGCTAGATCGATTCGCAATTATACGGGTTTAATGATTTAAGTATTGTGTACAAATTGACTCGATAACGCGTTGGTACTTATATAATACCTAATAGCCTTAATTAAATAACTATTAATAAAAATGTGTGTCGATGTAGATGCACTTAAGTTTTTAATTGTTTAGATCGTCATCATAATAGCCATTGATCAGTTGCTTCCGAAGTTTTAATTCTGCTGCCCGAGATCTGCTTTTTCATTTTCATTGGTATGTCGGTTTTCGGGAGCAAGTACGGTCTGACCTTTCGAACTTTGAGGAACTTCATAAAAATCGATCAAACTATTTCAGAGAAATTTGGTTACGAACACTATGACAAGAGGATTCTATACACCTATTATAGGTAAGATGTGTCTGTCGGATACAGCTGTAAAATAATATCTCCATAACTTATTTAATATCCGCAAGATCCTCGTCGTTGACAGGACTTTATTGTAGAAGACAAACGTGCATAGGGAAGAAACTTTATGAGTTTAAAGTTTCACCAGCTAGCTAGGAACTTGTGAACGCTTAGGGCTCATATCTGAAGAATTGAGAGTTTCTTGGCATTAAAACTTATTTTCTAAATTTATAAATTATTACAATATGTTTTTTCTCATACACCCAGAATACATTTTGGTTGTTTAACCCTTTATGGCACAGCAAGCTCGATTTGTTGGTCGAGTAGAAAATCAAAATCGGCATCACTTAGAATGATAATTCAACCATCTGACAAGCACCAAGGGAATAAAACGTTAAAGATATATCAATATTCTCGAGACCCTCTTATTGGTCTGCTCTAAATGAGGCACAAATGTTAACTTACTGTTCACAGTTTCAACCTCCCTATACCTACCACTACCCCGTATGCTGTAGGATGAAGCGACAGATTGTAACTTTCTGGTAAATCTTATGAAGTAGCATTTTTAGGATTCAATTGCATGCCATTTTATCACATAATTTAGTTTGCTCTGCAACTCAGTTATACGGTCTGAAGTTAATATTTCCCTCGCTATTTTTAGATCATCAGCATACATATAGGGCAAACAAAAATTCAAGTATGATTGGAGATCATTAATGAAAATATTAAATAGAATAGGGCCCAATTGGAACCCCTGTGGAACACCCAAAGTTATCTCACATGACTTGGATTTATAGCCATTCACTAGTACGTAATACCTTCGATGGCTCAGATAGGATTCCAATACGATAAAAGATGTCCATTGAAACCGTACCGTGATAACTTTTGCAAAAACTATTCATGATGACCTAGCGAAGGCTTTACTGAATTCGGTATAAATGACGTCCATTTGTCCCCCACGGTCGAGAGCACAGGTTACGTCATCGACAAAGGTCGCCAAGTTAGTACATGTTGAAGGAGCACTTACAAACCCGTGTTAGCAATCAGCAAGAAAAGATTTAAAATGTCGCAGCATAACCGGGCACAACCAATTCGAAAGCTTTGGTCATGGCGGATAATATAATAATAATAATAAACTTTATTGATATAAAAATACATTTTTACTTAAATAATGAATGGAACCTCCTTTTAAGCAAATAAATGCCTGTGTCGGGAGACTCCGCTCTTCTACTACATAAATTTTGGCTTAAATGTATTTAGAATGTTTAACATATTGCCATTTGGCTTTAAGAGTAAAAATAATTCAAAAGTAACAAATTGGATAGTAGGCATATTGGCCTATAGCTTTTGAAAAAATTGTCTTCGTCTAACTTGTGCACGGGAACCACCTTTGCCAGTTTTCATGGTGCAGGAAATAGTCCCTCCTGCAGTGACTTATTATAAATCATCGACAGGGGAACCGACAGAGTTTTGGCAGTTTTTAATAACTAGTGGCACTACGTTGCCAAGACCAGCTCCGGTACACCGGTGGACTGTTCCAGATATATGACAGATACTACTCGTGTAGAGTCTGGAATGACCTCCAGGCGCTCCGCAGAAGGCGCATTAATAATGTAATTAACCGATGCGAAATAGCCAGCGAACATAGCACAGATTTCGGTGCCGTCCGTTGAGGTATACCTGCATTACCTCGCTTACTTTTTGACCAGAAACATTTCGCATTCTTTGTAATTTTATCCTCGGCTGTTGTAATAAAAATATTAAATGACTCGATAGCCAACTTTTTGCATTGCTTATTGAGTATTTACAAATCAAGGCAATCGCGTGCATTGCCATACTTTTTGAATTTGCGAAATAGCTTATTCTTTTCTTTCAATGCTTTCGTAAGCTTTTTATAGAACCAAGGACCTCCTAACCATAATTCTGGGGACAAATTTCTCTATCGTAATCTTCAAGACAGAGTAAAGGTTTGTCACCATGGTGTCCACATCAGACTGAAGGTCCAGGGTAGTTTCCCAATCAACAGTGCTCCGGTTTTCATTAATGTCTTCGTAATTGGCCCCAGCAGAATTACATCTTATATTTATTCGACATTATACTCGTCGAAGAGTCGTGTTCTACCTAACTAGAGAACCACGGCTAATGGACTGGTAGCAACAACATCGTTCCCAAAGAGTGGTAAAGTGGTATTGGTACTTATATCCCAGGAAAGGATGAACTTGCCAAAATCGTTTTAAACGCTTGCCAAGGCCCCCATACAAAGACCCTAGTGTCCTGAACTCATAATTTTAGCTTCCATAGTTTCGACTGTGCGTTGATTAGTCGGTTATTCGAAAAGGGCTTTCCTACTCTTAATAAAAAAATGCATTGATCTGGGTATTTATGTGCATAGGAGAATACGTATCGCCAATGGGTTGTTGTGGTCAGATAGCAGTCACTTCATGGAAAATATTGAAGTTCAGCCGCAGTTAGACTGGAACAAGTGGAAGGCCGGGGCTTCAAAGTGCAAGCTTAGCATGCGACCGAGATTAACGCTAGGATGAAGAAGAAATAGGAAGTATAACGATGAAATAACTTAATGCGTGAGATCAATCAAGCCTGCAGAAGTAGGTAAACAATAAATCAATCAATTAACCCACCGCAGTCCATTGCTGGACCTGGTCTTGCTGCAATGCTTCGATATCGCTTTTGGGCTGTGGAGGTCAGAATGATGGCAATCGCTTCAAAGAAAATATCGAAGTTTAGCCAAATCCGCAGTTATACTGGTAAAGCGGACCCCAGACTCCAAGCTGAAAGCTTCGGATGAAGATGAAGAAGAGTCCACTGCTGGACCTTGTTGGACTCTCCCTAATTATGTGCCATGATGCTCTCCCAATGTGTGTCATTTCTCCCGACAGACCTCGATCTATTTCTAACTGAAAGCGCTATAATTTATCTATATGAGTACATGTATGTTTACGAGTTTAGTTGTTCAGGTAGGTTGGTAATCTGTCTGTGTAATTTATTCATTGGTAGTATTATCTAATGCAAAATATGGTAAAGATAATAACACATAATGACCTACATTGACAACATAATTATTGACACTATTAAGTGATTATTCTAATTTTAATTATTTGAAATGGATTGTATTAATTTAACTGTATTTATGTATATTAATTTGACCGTATAGTATTATGACTATAACATGAAATACCTAAAGAGGACATTGATGGTGTAATTGTACCTAGTGTGACTTGTTATTAAGCAATGTTTTTATGCAAATATTGTCAATTTTTAATTTTAATTTTAATGGGGGTGGTCTAATTTATTATTGTTATATTGATCAATTGTATTCTGATTATGTTAATTTTAATAGTCTACTGTCATTGCATTGGGTAGCAACCTGTAATAATGGTAGTATGTGGAACAAACTAATGAATGAATAAATAAACACGATCCGAGACTTTAAGTCCCGTATTCAAGAATGGCACCCGCCTGAATCTTGACTTAGCTAGTGAAACAATATTGTTTAGCTAATTGTTTGAGTGAGTGAGTGGTAATTAGTTGAGTGAGTTTAAATTGAAGCTACTACCGGCTAGGGTATAAGCAGAGATATAAAATAAAATTTTGGCTTAAAATTGAAATGCAATGTTACATTCGATATGAAAAAAACGTTATATAGATTTTTATATGAATCTCAGGGGATGAGTCCTGAAGTAATTAGGAAGAAGAAAGAAGAACAGCCCGTGTGCGCTGATGCCGGTGCACTTAGCTTCAGGCGCTGCGCTGCATGGTACCTGCCGCGCGGACGAGGGATTTTCTTTTAATTTTTTTTATTTATTTATTTGGCTTTCAACATTGAGTACATGCTAACAATTAAGTACATGCAATTTGAAAAAGCTAAGTGCCACAACATTTATGGAAAAGCACTGCGTGCACAGGAGAATTGCGCGAACTTAAACCTAAATTAACTTAATAGTAAATTATGAAGGAACAATCGCAGCACCCAAGCCTTCTAAACCGGAGTCCAAAATATGGATGAAGCTGATGGAAAAAGGCTCTGCACTGAGCCGCAGCGCTATATATGTATAACTTCTGTTGCCACTTCCGTGGAACTTATGTGTAATCGCCGTATAACACGCAGGAACCCGAAAGTGGCTCCGTTTATATCAACATTAGCACCGTAATTCAAAGCGTCACTAAAAGACGGCCATTATAAAATGTCGTGGAGCGCACGCCCATAGAAAACGGCTGTATACTAGAGTGACAGATAAAAAAATTACAGATAAAATAATTTTTGATCGTATCGAATAATTAATTAAAAATACATCAATATGCAACACACAATTTGCATCGCGACACAGGTCAGATTGTATAGACAGATTTTCTACACAATTACTCCTCAGCTAAATTTAAATTCAGACTGAGTGTCATTATAAAATACCGGCCTTAATCTATGAATGCAATGCAATTAAATGCAATTAATGCAATTAAAATATGATGCATTGCGGACTCAGCCTTAAAAGAAACCTAGACGGAACGAATAGAACTCGCGCGTGAAGCCACGTGAAATAATATCACAGTATTTGATAATACTAAAGTAGCACCTACCATTTCACTCGCACTCATATGGGAATTGAAGGTACCTGTTACCGAAAGACTTTCCGCTGCGAGAGGACTTCATCTGTTTAAATGAAGTTCTCTCACGGTGGACAGCCTTGTGTGGCCCTATTTAGGCTTACAGCGAACTTGCGGGTACCCAAAGATCCAAATTACACAGGTCTGCTCGCATGTCTATTTATATAGGAAAATAAGACATTATACCACAATTTTTGTTATTCTTAATGAATTTTGACATCAATCTGTATAGCCATAGTTTGCTGTTTTATACGGTCATGTATGAAGGCAATAAATAGTTGCTCATTGTTGCTAGTATAGTAGTGGTTTTTCAAGTTTTTTGTTACATACAATCAGTCTACGAGTATGTTGCAGCTATGAAAAATAAATGCATTTTCTTTCTTCTTCTTTCTTTCTTTCTAACACATACCTATATAAAATTACGCCTTTACCCCCAGAGGGTTGCGCAGAGGTGACTTAACACCCATATTTCACCAGTCATTTTATTCGGTCTCACGTAATAGGGGGTGAGCTTATTGCCGTATTTTCCGTAGGCACTTTCTTTGTTTCTAGTAATATACAAACAGAATAATAAAACAGAGTAATATACGAATCAAGTAAAGCATCGTGGCAGGGCATTTTCCTGCACATAACTCCTTTTTCCGATGGAAGTAGACTTTAAGCCACATATCTCCTTCTTCCCTTCATACCATATCTAACATACCTTCTTGCACTTTTGCTTTTTTGTAGCAGTTATGTCTTTCTTCTTCTGTTATTTTTGAAACTAAGCTTAAATTGCGGAGCTTGTTTTTTTAGTATGTTGACGTATTTTATCTAGCAAGTTACGAAGTTCTTCGAGAAATTTGTACTATTTTATCTTGTTTGTTGATCTTAGGCGGTCTATAACTAAATCGAAATTAGATAAAAACGTTCGTTAATATAATAGTTGAAGGTCATGGCCACGCATTCCGCTGAGCGCATTTCGGGTGCAGGTGGCTCGCAAAGGCCTGCGTCTAGCCCCTCCCGCGCATGCACTAAAACCCTTCCTCCATTTCGCCCGGTGCGACTAAAACTATATGTGAATCCATCAATGTTATAAAATACTAACTGCTCTTAATTTAAATTCGGTTCTGTAATAACAATAACATAAATATTGTATAGATTACCATCTGAACTAACCAACAACTCACTAAAATGTTTCTTCAGAGATCGTGTATCAAACAAAAGTCATTAAAATTGTTATCAAACGATGACATCCAGCTACTTATGTCGTCCACACAAGACGCACTAACTAGCCCGTCGTTTGTTATTCTTTCGGTTATGAATGGTGCGATATGATACTACGTTGACTTATTAACCGCCGTTCCCAATACCATACTGACAGTTAAAGATAGATCGCTTCTACGGATAAAGTGCTCGGCTGTTTAAATTCAAAACATAGTAACTCCTATTTCATACCGATTTCGGAAAATAAAATTAAACAGCGATGCGCTTTCCCGCAAAAAAATCAGTTTTTTTTTTTTTTTTATTTATTTATCAAATAGCATTACATAGTAGGTACATTATGATAACACCCATAAAACCCGTATCGGTTTATCTTGGGTGTGAGTGTACATATATTATCATCAATTACAATGCTTGCATACAATTTATATAAAACAATAATAACTAGGTACATACATATCAATAAAAACATATAAAAGTTTCACCAATGACATTAAATAGTCAGTGCAGAGTAGGTAGGTGCGCAAGTCTTTTGAATGTAAACCGGTTTTTGTTTACGCTTATACATTCGCTAAGAGCCTAGACGCGCTAGAGGTACAGCATGATTCACAATTCGTACTAGCAGTACTAGCACAGATAGTATAAATTATAATAGATACATTGTAGGTATATGTATTACAATATACCTACAACTACAATACTATTTATTACTAGGTATTACTATTCATTATTATATTTATTTAAATTTTATTTATAATATAATAGGTAGGTACTTATGAGATTTATAATATTTTATTTAAAAATAAAGATGAATTGTATTACATATTAAATTTTATTATTATTATTTTATTTTATTTACTTAATAAATTATAATTATTTTGGTCAGGGTTCAAGTTAGATTATTGTTTAATTTTATTTAGGTATATGTTTTTTACTATTTGTTGTATGTTGTGGGAATTTATTTTATTTCTGGTTTCTAGCGGTATTTCGTTTATTAGTCTAGGTACTAGGTAGTCCGTAGTTCGCGTGCCGTAGTAGTTGTTGGCTGTTTTAGTAATTAACCTTTTGTTTACTATTTGGCGTGTGGTTATGGGGTGTTCTATCAAATTGTTATTGTATTTAAAATAATTTTCTATCGTAAGCGTCATTCTTACCTTATCGTAGACAGGTATTATTTTACAATATTCAAATAGTTTTTCATCCTCATATTTAAGTTGGATACGCACATGTTTTGGTACAATAGATTGTAGCAGACGAAGTTGTAGGGAGTATATTTTTTGTAGGTATGACGAAAATGTGCGGCCGTAACTACTGAGCCCATATAATACAATACTCTCCGCTAGGGCTGTGTACATATCGAGCAAGGTATGGAAGGGTATTTTATATTTAAGGATGGAGAATTTTGCCAGAATGGCGCGAAGCTTGTCACACACATTGTCAATATGAGCAGACCAATTGAATCTATTGTCTATTGTTACTCCTAGGTATGTAATTTGAGATACTTGGCTAATGCATTCACAGTTGCATCGGATTTTTCGACCATGCAAACAGTCGTGATCATGGGCAACCAGTCGGATATCAACATCCGTATCCCTTTTATTGTATGCTGATGACACATGAAGCATATTAGTTTTTTGCGCATTTAAAACTAGTCCTGCATCGTGAGACCACTTTGTTAGCAGCGTAAAGTCCGTTTGTAGTCTATTAATTGCAACTGCTATATCACGATCGGCTGAGATGAGACATGTGTCGTCAGCATACTGATAAATCACACAGTTTTTTATGATATTGTTCATATCATTTACATAGGCAAGGTAGTGGAGGGGCCCTAGAACGGATCCCTGCGCTGTTCCTCCCACAACCTTCACTTGGTCACTTAGTTCGTCTTCTATCTTTACGTGGTAAGATCGATCTTTAAGGTAGTCTCTACACCAATCTAGAAGAGTACCGCGAATGCCACTATGTTCCAGTTTCTGTATTAGTATGTCATGCCTCAGCGTGTCGAATGCTTTGCTGTAATCTATAAAGACCATGAGAACATGTTCTTTCTTATCAAGCCTGCTGTTTACATAATCTGTAAAGCAGGAGAGCAGCTGATTTGTACTTTTTTTGGGCTGGAAACCAAACTGGTTTTCTGACAGAATTTGGTGTTGTTTATAAAAGTTATGGATTTCGTTACAAATATATTTCTCAACTACTTTATCGATAATAGGTAATATAGTAATAGGTCTGTAGTTGCTGTACTCATTAGTAACCCCTTTTTTATAGATAGGTCTAACTATACCTGCCTTGAGTTCGTTTGGATACGAGCTTACCTTTAAACTTTCTTTAATTAATTTTGCAATTGCATAAGATATTTTTTCTGGAATCATTTTAATGTCAATTGGTCTAATTCGGTCCATTCCAGGTGATTTATTGATTTTTATGTTATGAATAATTTTACAAATGTCTTTCTGGGTAGGGGTTTTTAACAACATGGTAACATTTGCGTCTTTGACATATGAACTAGGGTCCAGAAGTGGAGTTGCACATTTGGGCACTATGGCTTTTACAGAATTTTCAAATTCTTTAGCGAAGTTATTCGCTATTGTTTTACTACTTACATTTTGTTTGTTGAATGCTTTTAAAATTACGCTATCCAAGGAGGACTTCAGTCGACCTGTCATTCCATTTAATATTTCCCACAGCTTTTTTGGTTCGCCCCTATTAGTATTGATAATTTTTTTATAATATTGGTTTCTAGTCTTCTCTACTGTTTTGTTACATTTATTTCGTAGTTTCGCATATTCCAATTTCACTACTCTATTAGTTGTATCTTTTTTTAGTTCTATTAGTTTTTTATCTCTCAATTTACATATTTTAATTACTTTATTATTAACCCATTTCTTTGTATTCCTATCAGATGATCTCAACTTTGTAAGATATTTAGAATTTTCGTAACAGTTATCTATACTTGATTTGATTATATTATATATTTTGTTTGGACATGTGACATTCTCTATGTTTTTCCATGCGATATTGTTTAACTCTTGCTCGAGCACAATTTTGTTATATCGAAGCACATACTTACAATCATCCTGTATGCGTCCGATGCATGGGAGCGTGGCAACAGTGACACGGTGGTCCGCTAGTACTGTTCCAAGCGCCGCACAAGACACTCCCTGCGTGCGGGATCTTATAAATATATGATCAATGCAAGTTTTTGTCATAATTTCATTTTTGGATTCAATTCTTGTATAGTCTTTGATCCCGCACACAAGGCCGTGTTGGTACATTAAGTTTAAATACTGTTGTGCTGTGGAGGTCTTGGATTTAAGATCTATGTTTATATCTCCAATAAGTATGATATCCTGTGTAGGATAGTTCCTGAGAATATTACCCAGTTCGACAAGGAATCGGGTCTTACTCCGTGCTGGCGGTCTATAAAGTGCAAACAGAGCGCCGGTCATGTTGGATTGTGTAGTGATTTTGCCTATGATGCATTCTGTATGAATAGTGGTGGTCTTATACGGTGTAAATATGTGATTTTTGTGGACATAGACTATTATTCCACCACCTTTCCGCCTGTTCCGAAGCTCTGTGTGCATATTATAGTTAGGTATGTGATACAAACAGCTGATACGTTCAGATATACCCACCTCGGTCAGTACGATAACGTCTACGTTTCTGCTTGAATGTTTTATTAATAACTCGAGTTTAGAGAAGTTTTTAATTATTGAACGTATGTTAACATGCAGGTAAGTTATAAGGCCTGAATTATTACAAGGGTTAGGTAACTGTTTGAAATAACATGATATGGTTGGACAGTCGAGTATTTCAGTAATGTTATCTTGTATGTCATCCATTTTATAAAGGTTTATTTTTTGTTAGATAATGGACATTATGGCACTGTATGTTAGTAGGTATAAAATTACGATCGAATGAGTGTTTTTATATCACTCTCAGAACGTAGGATAATTACTTTAGCATTATCAGTTTTTCGTACAAGTACCCTACCTTCTCTGCACCAGATATATTTGTAGATCTCTCTTAGTTCCTGCTTAGCTTTCCAGAGTAAGTTTTTCACATGCGAGGTTATAGCTTGCCTTATAAATACTTTATTCTTCTTTAATGCCGCGTCACAACTTGTAACCACATCGGAGACTTGTACTGCCCCTTCCCGAGCCGCGACTATCCACTGCGTCTTTAGGTGTTCACTGTGAAGCTTGATGTGAAGAATTCCCGGTTTTCCCTCCTTTGTAGGCATTCGTTTTACCTCCTTCACCTCCTCCGAACTCCTTTGCAGTTTGCTTGCGAGAACTCCAGCGATGATTGTTAGGTTCTCTTTTTCTTGAGTAGGAATTCCTTGAACTTCAACAACTTTTTTTAGCTCTCTTTGTTCATATTCATTCATACGCTGTTCCTGTGCCTCCAATCTTCTTTCTAGGTGTTTGTTGCGGTTCACAAGGTCAGTGTTTTTCTTGTCAAGCTCTTTGATCTTTTCTTTGAACGCTTCTATGCTTTCCAGACATTCATCCATCTTGTCACTTGTGAACTGCACTGCCTGTTGTAGTTCTTTCAAGTCACGTTTGAAGACCCTATCTATGTGTTTCGTGATATCGGCTACGAGCTTCTTCGTGTCGATTGGGCATATAGCTCCATCCCCCTGCAGGTCCTCATCCTCATCATCTTCTCCGTTTTCCGGGACTATACACGAGTTTCGCTTAGATGATTTAGCCGCGCACTCATGGCAGGTCCACTCGAGGTTGTCAGCTGCTTGCAGTAGACTTAGCTGTTTTGCGGTCAGCTCGGTACAGGTGGTGCTTGCATGTGTTACGCCACTACATTTGGTGCACTCCAGTCCTGGGGACTTTTTGGTTATAGGTTTATTGCACCGAGTACATTTTGCCATCTTTACGGTAGGTAGTTGCTAAATTTTTGAAACGAAATTGATAAGTATGATATGTGTTTGCACAACGAGTGTATGTACGGTAGTTACCATGTTTTCAATTTAAACAGCCGATATGTACAATTTGACTGTTGCGATCTATCTTCAACTGTGAGTATGTTATTGGGAACGGCCGTTAAGTAAATCACCTACACTAATCAGATATCACCATCTTACTTTTTACCGGTATTCTGCCGTTTACGATCCATATATAAAGTAAAACCAACGATACTAGAGAAAACAGGTAAACAAAGCGACCATTACTGAGTTACGCTTACGTTGCGATAACTAGCGATTATTTTCTCTGTCCTTCTCGCACACGTCACACGTACGCGACAATAGCCGAGCGACAGCTGTCGTTGCGTGTTTCTTAGTACAGGAAAGCTGTCAGCACAGTGGTTCTAAACTGTCAGATCCGCCATCTTATGAGCAATATCAGTCCTATCTGGAATGCACTTGATGTGATGAATGTTTGGAACCGCTGAAACTTTGTTTTTTCTCTCGCTTCGTTGGCCTTACTTTACTCGTAAATATCCTTTAACTGCTTTTTCGTGTTCCATAACAATTCTCGAGTGGTTTTAGTGATGTCTTCGTATATATAATATTTCTTATTTTTCTGGGAACCTGTAGTAATACAGCTACTATTTATTTTCATTAGCTTCGTTGCTTTGCTAACCATAAATTCCGACTTTTAGTACCAGTAGTCTTAAAGCCTACTAAAATTGTGGCTGGCTTGTCACTCGTTTTGCGTTGTTGACGACGGGTTGCCCATTCAATATCATTGCAGCATACCTCAAGCATTTCTCCTACTTTTGTGACTAGCTCCATTATATTTTCATCAGGTACTTGCTCAACACCAATTATTTCGATGTTATGTTTGCCTTGTTCAAACTCATGCACTTTTTGTTCAAGTGCAAGGTTGTACTTTTCTAAGTACACATATCTGTTGTTAACAACTTATATTCACAATAGATTTTTCAAGGTTACATATTTTATTTTTTGATTGTTCGTGTTCCGCTAATATAGTATCATATTTCTCTGACAAAACTGCCATACTAGCCGTTATCGAATTCTTTTGTTTTAAATCTCGGTAGGGAGTTCACTTTACTCTGTATGTTTTTGAGGATTTTCTCAAGCTCTTAACCTTCTTCCTCCTGTTCTTCTTCCTCTGATTCTTCGCCTTCACAATTATTACAAGACAATCATGTTCGGCCTGCTTTCATGTCCGCCGCCAATCCTTTCACGCAGTTCCTATAGAATGTACTTTGGCAAGTCCCTTGGCACAGGAAAGGTTTTTTTTGTTTAGATCGTCAGATTTAAAATCTTAAGTTTATTTTTGATCACAATCGGTTGATTAAAACAGGAGATGGAGATATGACCAAAAATCACTATAATCAACATCACGCGGGTGGAACCGCGGAACTCAACTAATATTAGTAGTACCTGCTTAGATCAAGGCATGATCAAAATAAGCAGCTTATACTGAAACAATTGACACGTCAATGACGTCACGTAAGAAATAATGAAAGGGATGGATTTAAGTCAAAATGCAAAATCTCTCTCTCTCTCTCTCTCTCCCCACACACATGACGTGTGATGAAGTAACTCAAATTAAATTCAAATTAAAAAAATTCAAATTCAAAAATATTTTATTTTGCATAGACCATTAAATCGGCACTTACAAAACGTCAACATAAAGTAAATATTAAATACTAACTAATACTAGTAAATGGGTTCGAAACGCGGCCCAGACCTGAGAAGACTCCGGCAAGAAACTCAGCGACTCTGGTAGGTACACAAACGTAGACCATGCGCTCACACGTTGATAACTCGGTTTGCGGGAGTCAGCGCGATAGTAATAGTGGCATTTAAATGACAAATTCAGGATTATTCTTAGAACTAAGTTATTATGCACGAATTATTATGTATCTAAGTTGCTGAGTGAATGCCAAGGCTGTCGGCCAGCGAACCTTGGCCTGATGCATACGATTAGTGTGTGTGCATAAATTTGTCTAGATATTTATTTTGGTCTGGGTGTTTCGATGTTTAATATGTAAATACATATTCACAAAAAGAAAATGTTTATAAATGTGTCTAAACCAACTTTACAACAACAGCAATGCTTACTTTACATGTATCGCTGGAAAATTTAAGATTGAATAAATAAAAAAACAGTACACCTATTTTGTGTACCTTCCCCGAACTGAAGAGGAGCATCTCGAATGAGTAGAGACATATTTCTCGCACCCCGCATGCCTCTAGCAATCTTATTTCGGGCAAGTAAAGATCCTTAAAAGTACCCCTGTACTCAAAATCGTTGTACATGGTGGTATGTCCAGCCCGTCCAGACAAGTGTTATGTGCTTACGATTTTTATCATGTCATAAGCATCAAATCCCATACATTCGTGATTTTATTCTATCAAACGCTGGCCAACGAATTGCCATTATGTAAAGGGGCAGGAAAGGATATCACCGAGACCCCGACTGGCCTTGCCCACAACGTAGACAACTTATCTCAGAGAATAAATATGTACCATTTTAAAAATTTAAGCCTACATCTATGCCCAAGTCGACAAAGTCACGAAGATCGCTAGTTATTGTGTGATTCTCCGTAGCACGACCACGGATGATTATCTTAATTTTCATGTAGTAGGGTAAACTTGCCTAATTCGTACCCCTTAAAGGAAAACAGTCATATTTTCAAAATTAGTAAAGATAAACTGTATTTTCTTTGAAAAAATGTTTATTTAGGTTAACCTTTTGTTATAATCATAATCAACTTTAACATAAATCTTATAAACTTTTTGGAAATTATCAATTTTTAAAAACTTAAAAAAAGTACGACTTACGACCATTCATCTTAAATCGTACTTATATATTCTTAAATCGTACTATGAGATCTAATCATTGGTTTACAGTTGTGATTTTAATATTTCTTTATGGATAAAGTGGATAATTATGGTAAAATATAATATCAAGTGTTAGACATTAACACTTAACAAATACTACAAAATGGTCCTCGCCTATTCTTTACATTTGTAATCTGTGGTTTTTTACAGATACCCGCGCAGAGTTCATGTACCCATTCCTCACATTAAGTACATTTAATCATACTTTCTTTTATATCCTCTTCGCATATTTTACAATATTAGCTATAATTTCCTCCTTTTTTTTAATTTTCTTTTTGTGTCGTTTTGGTAGTTTTATTCATCTTTGCACTGCACTGCGGTTCTTCGTTAGGGTCTTTTTCTTTGATTCTTCTATTTAGACTTTCAGTGATGATGAGAGCACCCGTAGTTTTACTTTTTATGCCTTTTACATTTAAATTATATGCATCAATTTATAGTCAACGGATTCATTGGAAACTTTTATTCCTAATTCGTACCAGTACGATTTAAGACTTTGTGTCGAGTACGAAATAGGCGCATGAGTCGAAGAAACTTTAAAATTACCGCCGAAAATAATGTCAACAAATACGTACTTAGGTTTACGTCTATCGAAATCGTGAATATATGCATAAATACAAAATAAATACTTAGATAAACTAAACAAGATAGAATTTGAAGTATGCTCTTACGAATTATGTAAAAATAAAAGAAAAATAGTAGATAAAAACTTATTTTTTCAATATTTCTGTTGTTAACAGCGCGCCGGCGTATATCTTTCAGATGGTAATATGGCCGAGTAATGTTTACATTTTTTGCCACAAGAGACGCTGATGGCTATTACCGATGATGAGATATAAGCAAGGTACGATTTAAGCGCAAGTACGATTTAAGCAAGTTTACCCTACAAATTCATGAAAAAAAGTGTACTTTATTGTACTATATAATAAAATATATGTACTCTGATATTTTCGCTGATATAACGTATGTGCCCTGTAGTACCTTTCTGGCACGACCACTACACATTTTAGGTATTTTTAACAACTTTAAGGTGAAAAATACTATAAATGAAATCGTACTTAATTGTACTCAATTTTACAGACAAATTTGAGCGGTGGTTTACCTGTTTCAAAGCGTTTTACTTTTTAAGTCACAATGTTACGCCATTACTATTAATTCTAAGTAGTCAAAAGTAAATAAAATTACATGAGAAAGGAGTGTCTATCAGAACCGCGGGTGTACTTTTTTGATTTGGATGAAAACTATCTTAAATAAATGTACCTAAAATGTACTATTTAGTACTTATATTTAATTTAATTGTACCTCGTTCAATACCTTATAATCACAATACTAAAGTGAGCCGCCATTCTGATACCAGGATGGCGGGTAAACTCTAAATCAGTTAGCATATTTTTTTTATCATTACGAAATAAATGTACCTAAAATGTACCGCGGCTCCGTCCGCGTGGATGTCGGTTATCGCGACCAAACATAGCCTATGTCCTTTCTCGTGTCTATCAGAACCGCGGGTATACTTTTTTAATTTGGATGAAAACTATCTTAAATAAATGTACCTAAAATGTACTATTTAGTACTTGTATTGAATTTAATTGTACCTTGTTCAATACCTTGTAATCACAATATGAAAGTGAGCCGCCATACTTGCTTCGATCTTGACATACTACTACTACTACTACATACTAATACTAGTACTAGTACTACACTACTATTTTAGGTAGGTACATTTTTTTCGTAATACGGCAATAAAAATACACTTGGATCTTTAGAGTTTACTCGCTATCCTGATATCAGAATGGCGGCTCACTTTAGTATTGTGATTATAAGGTATTGAACGAGGTACAATTAAATTCAATATAAGTACTAAATAGTACATTTTAGGTACATTTATTTAAGATAGTTTTCATCCAAATTAAAAAAGTACACCCGCGGTTCTGATAGACACGAGAAAGGACATAGGCTATGTTTGGTCGCGATAACCGACATCCACGCGGACGGAGCCGCGGGCAAAAGCTAATAAACTAATATACCTAAGTACTGCTTACTCATTTTATACAACTTGGTATTTAAATAGATAATTTCAACTTATACGTGTTTAATAAACAAAACTATGCCTTTAAATACAGTTCATTGTAATTTTACTATAACTGCACATTTACTAATGGTTTCTCTAAATAAACTTTTTATCTAAGGTAGGTTTTAGGTTGGGACTATAAGTAGGAGTACCAACCTATTTAGATAAAAAGTTTATTTACAAGTTATGTGCAGTTTCATACACTATTTCATTTAATCTCATGAAATACTTATCATCATTTGCTTAAAATTACAAAATTGTTTTTAGCGACTTTACCTACTTTCCTATGTACTATTCTACGTCCAATGAATATTATTTTAGAATAAAACGTAATATAAATACTAAACGTAATTTTATTTACTTTTGACTACTTAGAATTAATAGTAATGGCGTAACATTGTGACTTAAAAAGTAAAACGCTTTGAAACAGGTAAACCACCGCTCAAATTTGTCTGTAAAATTGAGTACAATTAAGTACAATTTCATTTATAGTATTTTTCACCTTCAAGTTGTTAAAAATACCTAAAATGTGTAGTGGTCGTGCCAGAAAGGTACTACAGGGCACATACGTTATATCAGCGAAAATATCAGAGTACATATATTTTATTCTATAGTACAATAAAGTACACTTTTTTTCATGAATTTGTACTACATGAAAATTAAGATAATCATCCGTGGTCGTGCTACGGAGAATCACACCTAGTTATTACATAAATCATTTTTTAATGATTTATGTATTTTTATATGATTTATGTATACTTTTGCAAACTACTGTATCCAATTTACTAAACTATAACTTATATATGTACTTGAATGAATTTTACGGCATTAAGTATGCTCACTATACAAATCGAATATATAGGGAAAAAGAATCATCTCGGGCGAGACTCCGTCTGGCGGGACCGTCGCCTTAGAGACGGATAAGAAGGGCAATTTGAATCACATCGGGCGTGTCTCGGTAGCCGAGTTCGTCAAGGCACTCATCCTGTAAGGGAAAGAACGCGAGTTCGAGTGAGCGATCGCCGCCCGAGAAGATTCTTTTTCCCCATGTATTCGATTTATATGTACTTATTTATAAGTTGGTATCAAAGAAAAATATGATAATGTTTGTGCGGTACGCTGAGCGAAAAGAAACAATGGGGAATTAATGTCGTGCTATTCTTCACGCTCTGTTGTGTCATCGCGATTATTAATCGTACTTTCTTAGGCTTTTGCCCAACCGGCAGCGTAAAACTAACAACTATATGACTGTTTTTATCGCTCAAGATACGTACCTACATACCGACATCGACATACCGATCACGTGTTATGAAATAAATACATACTTCACACTACCGGCGATACTCTACGTGCTAATTTTGTAAATTCATCTCAATGACAGGAGCTGTTGAAGATAGTAATCGCTGAGCGATTCTCGCTGGGTGATCAAAATTTCTCGCCGACTGAGTAAGAAAACACGCAGAGGGAGTAAGAGCTATCGCCATAACCCTCACACACTCGCCAAAAGTAAATAATTGCCTGTAAAAGATCGCTAAAGGTTGCCTGTAAGATATCGCTCTTAGCGATAAGGCCGCCATTTGTACATTTATCATGCATTATCCATACATTTACGGTATTATTGGTGTACAATAAAGATTTATCTATCTATCGATCTATCTATCCATCGATAAAACATGTTAATCGTTTATAGTTTCACTCGTTTCTCGTTTATCGCTGCCAATGGGACAGTACCTTACTAAGAAGCGAGGCGTTATCCTTAACTCGGAGCAGCAAAAGTAAAGGATAGGTGTTATTCATGGCTAAAGTGTGAAAGATATACAATACGCTAATATATGGAAACAGTTGTCACCGAACTGACATCACACAAGGTGGTGATGTTGTAGTATTGTTTTTTTTATGGAATAGAGAGGCAAACGAGCAGACGGATTGCCTGATGGTAAGCGATTACCGCCGCCCATGGGCACCCGCAACACCAGAGGAGTCATAAGTGTGTTGCTTCCTTTTAAAAGAGAGTATGATCTTTTTTTGAAGGTTTGGTGGTGTGAAAAACAAGGAAAAAGTCATGATTGTAAACCTGGTGTGACTAAGAGTCCGGTATCATGACCAGACGGCATGCCTGACGGTAAGCGATCACCGCCGCCCATGAACACCCGCAACACCAGAGGAGTCACAAGTGCGTTGCCTTCCTTTTAAAAGAGAGTACGCTCTTTTTTTGAAGGTTTGGTGGTGTGAAAAACAAGGAAAGAGTCATGATTGTCAACCTGGTGTTACTAGGAGTCTGGAATCAAATTATCCTATCCTAATAATATTAAAAATGTAAGACGTGTTTAGGGCTCAGTCAAGCTGAAACGGTTGAGCGCTTCTGACTGTAATTCGGTATAGGGATAGATTTATGATCTGTCTTGACATATAGCTTTTATCCCTGGAACAAAGGTTGGTTATTATTTTCCAAAGAGAATTCGCCTGAAAGTAAATGTCAGACCAATCGCGTTACGCATTAGGTATGTTAAACGATTTCCAGGGCAATTGTATACGCTTTTAATTAAATTAGAGATTTAACTGTGGATAAATTTAAAAATGAAGTTAAGAGTAAACTGTGCCAGAAAGGCAAGTATAAAATTCAAGAATATTTAGATGCTAAACTAGCTTGAAAATGAGCTGTTTGCTCATCTATGCTACTCAAGTAACTCATTGTATCTAGACTATAAGTATTAGATTGAGTTAATGTTTGTAAATAGACCAAAAATAAAGAACATGCCCGCTGAGTTTGTTAGTAGTAGTCTTCTCAGGTCTGGGCCGCGTTTCGAACCGCGGTGGCACGGTGGTCCATTTGCTAAACTAGTCTTTAATATTTCTTTTTAAATTGACGTTTTGCAGATCCGATTGAATGGTCTATGCCATATAGAATAAATTATTTTTGATTGATTGATTTTCTAAAGCATTGAGGCACACGATCAAATAAGAGCTGTAAGGCACATTCTCTGGTTTTTACATTGACATGCGGTGATAAGGAAGACAGCGTCGCTAGCTTTGTGGTGTATAGCCCTTATCACTGAAAGGTCCGAATTTGGACCTTAGGTACCAGTCATGCTCCTGAGGAGGGCCAGACCGTAAGGGATGGCCCTGGGTCAGCCGGGGTGCGAGGGATATGTCTTTGACAACCTCACCTCCGGCCTAGCACCAAGAACCACAGTCGGCGTGCGGTTTTAGTCGGTTCGAGTCCGACATAACCTCCCCTTCCGGCTCCGGCAGGGGGGGTATCCGAGGGGATTTCCGCACGAAAAAAAAAAAAAAAAAAAAAAAAAAAAAAAGGTACCAGTCATGCAAAATTACGGGTTAATCTTCGAGTTAAAGGGAATACTATTAATCATCTTACTATTCGCGGTCACATTCGAAGCCCTTACATCGGAGTCCGCTTACTAATTCTCTATAAGCCGGGCACGGTATTAAGATTGACTTATTGGGGCTTTACCTGTATCACAGGTAACACAATACCCTGTACCCAGATTTACATAACCGCTCAAACATCAGTGAGGCCTTTGTTTTATCAAAACATAAAAGTATCCTGGTCTAACCTTACTAAATATGAATGCCCAAGCAAACTGTTTAGGAAATAACGTAAACTTTACCGTTTACATTTGAATCACAAAGAGCCAACAACTTTTCAGATATGTACATAGGTGGAAGTGGTGAATAAATACTTAGTTTTCCTTTATCCCGTGTAGAGATTACTCATTAGAGTGTGGTCATATTTAGGATGTTAAATTCGGTTATTAAGAATTAAAAAATGGACAGAATAACAGCTAATCTAATATATAAAATTCTCGTGTCACAGTTTTTGTTGCCATACTCCTCCGAAACGGCTTGACCGATTTTGATGAAATTTTGTGAGCATATTGAGTAGGTCTGAGAATCGGCCAACATCTATTTTTCATCCCCCTAAATGTTAGGGGTAGTCCACCCCTAAATTTTTTATTTTTATTTTTTAGACAAAATTTTTAATTTCTATTTTTTTATGATACAACATACAAAAACACATACAATCCTCAATTTTCACCCTTCTACGATCAACCCTTATTTTTTAATAGCCATTTTAGTGATTTAATCATTTTTCCTCTCCGGTCGAAAACTGATCAATCGTCATTTAATTAGTTTGAAATTTTGTGAGCATATTGAGTCGGTCTGAGAATCGGCCAATATCTATTTTTCATCCCCCTAAATGGTGCAGCGGGAACGGGATCTGACGCCACGAGGGCAGGAAAAAATTGGCGGTACGAAGTTCGCCGGGACAGCTAGTGACTTATAAAAAATTAACCCAGATTACGGAATTTGAAAAAGGAACTCTTTGGAATCAGTTTTTTTTTTAATTTATCGCGAGACTGACATATGTTGCTTTATTGGCGCCTTTCTGAAAGTTGTGTGTCGCTATTAGAACGAATTTAACTCAAGCAATGAATTATAGAATCAGATTTTCAATTCATAGCCAAGTAGTTACAAGTCTTTTGTTCATTATGATGCAATGTATAATTACTAAAAATTAAGATAAATACCGTACGATAAAGACATGTGAACAAACCTTCACGGTACTTGATCACGGAAAGAAATAGGCACCCACTTATTTTTAACAGGTTTTAGTTCACAAGACTATTATCTTGTAAAAATAACATTAATGTATATTATTTGTATTTATATTTGTACTGTGCAGATAAATAAAGGTTGTTAAATTATGTTTAAGCTCCAAAATTTAACGAAATGTACCGTGTTAGTTCCAGGTGGAATAGAATGGGCCACATCACCTCTACCTGTCGGTATTGGGTATCATAGAAGGTAACTAAAAGATAGGATAGCACTACATGCGATTCGACAGTAAACACATAGCCTTTTTTTTTATCGTGCGATTAATCCCCCACGGAGCCGGTGGAGGTGATTATGTCGGACTCAAACCGACTAAAACGCACGCCGTCTTGGGTCCTTGGTTGCCGGAGGTGAGATTGCCGAAAGCATATCTCTCGCAAAACACACAGCCTATGACAAAGTACCAGCTTGACAACAATAGGTATATAGGTACGTGGAACTAGAAATCATTTATTAGCGAAGTGTGGGTGTTAGTACACTTCTGCCTGTAATACTCAGATATTTGACAGCCTCTGTGGCGTGGCGGTAGTGCACGCAACTGCCACGCAGGAGGCGCGGGTTCGATTCCCGCTCAGTGCAAATATTTGTATGCATGAATATGGCTATTTGCACTGGTCTGGGTGTTTCTATGTATAATATGTATGTATTTACAAAAAAAAAGTATGTAAGTATGTTTATCCGCATTCTAGATTCCATAACACAAGCTATAAAAGCTTACCATGGGTCTAGATAGCGTTGTGTAGAATGTTGTGGAATATGTATGTATACCTAAATTAAGTTACAATTTACCGATACAATAACGCCTTTCGCTGCATTCTGGGGCTACTTTGAAGGACTTCATGGGCGCGTATAGACAGAACATTCGTTGCATTCTGGGGCTACTGTGAAGGACTTTATGTGCGCGTATAGCCAGAATATTTATCGCGATTTTATCAATATTGTTTGTAATTTCGATTAAGCACTTGGATCTAATATAAAACATGGGAGCTAAGAAATGACGTCCTCTACCATAACACAAAATATGCAAGTCAGCGAGAAGACCACTCTACCAATGGTGGATAAATCAGTAGATATATAAGCCTGTTATTTAGTTTGTAAGACATTGCTTTATAAAAACATTGAGTCGTAATAAATATACTTCAACTAATGTGGTAGCTTTCTTCATCCCGCAATAATGGTGACGTCGACGTGACGCTATGGGCTGGCATCTTACCTGCCAGCCTCGAGCAATCACCGTGGAGCTAGGCACGGTGAAACTCAACCACCAGCCGACAATCGCCGAACTACGAGCACATCTCAGTTGGCCTCTCATAAGCGGGTCTCACCAACTGAGATCTCAAGTAGCATCTAGCTCAAGACAGCGAAATGGCCCTATGGAATCAGCCAGAAGAACCAAGAAATTATGTGGTATCAACGAGAATAATTGCGGAACGGCTACCACAGTCTGGACTAACTCACCCCGACACATTGCGCGACAAAGCAATCGACCGTCCCGACAATCATCACAAACGTGGCAAAGAGTAGATATTACTGTCCATCATATTATTCATCCCGCAATAATTACTATTACATAAAAAAATATTACCAGTATCTTTATATAAAAAGAAAATCATAAAAATCAAATTTTATATTCGCACTTGACATTATAAGTTAAGTATTAGAGCATCTAAACTCTTGTAAAACACATAATTTATATTGGTCATATTTATTTTATCTAGTTCTATTAGAGAATTTGTGTCAACACAGAGTCAAATTACATTAATCACAAATGCACATTAATCAAATTTTATTGATTTTTAAATTTAATTATCGTAGAATCTCTAGAAGTTCTGTGTACGGAAGACCTTGTGAATATTTTTGTAGTAAGTACCTATCAAATCTGGTATGCATTAAAAAACATACGTATCTTCTTATTTCAAACAGCTCTGGATGTTTCACCAAATAACAATGACGATCCGTTCTTATACCAACGCTTTCCACCCCCCCCCCCCCCCACTTTTCATCATCTGTTTTTATAAGCCTTTACGATGCATGTTTTTTTCACAATAACATATGAGTAATATGTCCTGTTGATGTTTCAGCAAAAAAATATCAAAATTTGTTCATAAATAACGCCACAGCAAACTTCCCCTCTGTTATCCCCCATTTTCCGCCCTTTAAAAAAACCTCGATGAAAGTTGTGCAATAAATAAAAAACATGTGTGCCAAGTTTGGTGAAAATCGGTTAAGAAATTAACCCTCTAGACCGCAACTAACAAACTAATATGTGGCGATTTTGCTTTTGTCCGTAAACAAAAGCAAAATCGCCCACCTTGTCGAAACGGAGACACTCACTCGTTTCGCTCGCTCAGTTAATAATCCATAATTTTTAATATATAAATTACTAGCTTTTGCCCGCGGCTCCGCCCGCGTGGATGTCGGTTATCGCGACCAAACATAGCCTATGTCCTTTCTCAAGGTCCAACCTATCCCTATACCAAATTTCATCAAAATCGCTTCAGTGGTTTAGGCGTGAAAGCGTAACATACAGACAGACAGACAGAGTTACTTTCGCATTTATAATATTAGTATGAATTTAGTCGCCCTCAGTTGCTGGAAACGATTTACGCATTGAAATAATTAATGTATGATAATTACATCTTCAGAGTTACTCTCTGAGGGCAATAGTACAATTTATATGTATATAGTGACGATGTACCTTCTTTATCCTCTTCAAGGTCATCTTAGTTTGCGGTCGTTTATATGTTACCTTTTGAGGTTAAACAAGGCTATTTTGCTCCTAGTACTTAGGTACCTATTGTACCGCCTCCCCGGGGCTAGGCCGACGGACAATTAATGATTTACTGCATTCTTAACGCGAACGAACTACAGTTGTAAAATGCGCCTTTGGAATACATGTTCAGGCAAGTGTAATTATTTTACATAGCTTTTGCCCGTGGCTCCGCCCGCGTGGATGTTGGTTATCACGACCAAACATAGCATTTATGTCCTTTCTCAAGGTCTAATCTACCCTTATACCAAATTTCATCAAAATTTCAGTTCAGTCGTTTAGGCGTGAAAGCATTACATACAGACAGACAGACAGTTTATAATATTAGTATGGATATGGATTTCCTATAATATAAAGGATTTCTTGACGCATATTTATTTGACTTTTAGAGCTCAATGACTGATTAATTTATAAACACATTTTTTTATAAAAGGATACGTACCTGTGTACCTGTGTGTGAGTGGTACCTACTCTATTTTTTTTATTTATATGATGGTCACATCGTCATTTTATTGTAGAATCACCATTACCATCATAGTGTTGTTTTTTTCGATTGCATCCGAGATTTTTACTATAAATTCGGCATAAACGACTTTTATGGGTGCGAACGTCATCTGTCATGTCTGAAAGTCTAGATATACCCGTGGCTCCACCCACGCGAATGTTGGCCCGACTTTTGATCATTTGCGGTTCTACTTGACTACGTAAAAATTTAACTGAATAAGACTTTTTGAAAGAAAGAAAACCTTGTAATTACGCGTGGTTCCCGGCAGAGTAGAATTTAGTCCCCCCATCTCTTCCCTTTATTTTTAGTACAAGGCGATTAAGGGATAGGGTTGTTTAATATCAGACAGATATTATTACAGCCCAGGCTTAGCTTCAGATGCATGGCTTGAGTCAAGAATAGTGCCCGGAATACGGCAATAGGCTCACCTCCAATTTTTCGTGGGACCGAACCGAATACAATTCACCTTTGCCTAACTCTGCGGGGATATGTAATTTAAGTATTTCAAAATTCCTTGCATGCAGTTTTGTTTATTGTTAAGAATAAACAAAACAAGCAAGGAATTTTGAAAACTTGCTTGACATACCCGGTAATCGAACCGACTAAAATCCGATTTTATGGCTTCAATCGATAGTGGCAATCATAAGGATCAAAACTCTCTAACAAACATGGTAAATTAAATGAAAGGAAATCCTTTAAATGTAAACTTATAAATTTAATGCCAACACAACTTAGATGAAACAAATAGCATCTTTGTATAGGGTAGGTGTAGACTGTAGAGTAGGTAAGTCGAAGCGTGTCAATGCCAACTTGCCGGAGTGTATCTGATTCTATTCCTAAGAATTATTCACTAATTAATTCACAGTGTTTTGCTTTTAATTGATTTCATCTACTTTCCGCGAATGCTCATTAATTTATTTTATGAATCACCGAAATGTATACATGTACAGGTACACGCATAGCTTCCAAATGACGGCACCTATTTGGATAATCTTTTTTTTTTCATATTCGTTATTGTCCTGCTGGAACAAAAAAGAAAGTCCGCGAATAAACGAATCTTTTGTAACAAGTGATTCAATGGATGTTTGATATCGGACAGGTGTTTCGCGTCACCGCTAACCTTCAAATAAACTAGTAAGTTGCAACCGTTGCAACTACGACATCAAACAGAGGCACTATTCTTGTGACATTGAGTTTCAAACGAAGTCGTAACGTGGATTTTATTTGGTTAACATAGAAGAAAGAACGAATCAGCACCCATTGGTCCCCTAAAACTCGACCCCTTGAAAAAAAGTTATAAATTCGACCCCTTTTTAGGTGCCCATTGGTCCTTCGGTAGGAGACCTGGCGCATGGCGTACTAAAATGTGCCGGCTTTTACGAACGCACGTAGTTACGAAACGGTTTGTCACTCAGAGCTAGAGGAGCTAGGTTGTCAACGAAAATAAACAATATTTTAAATTGACGTGGAAAATCTCGCGGCTATAGTAGTAATCTTCAACTAAGAATTATCTGTATGCAATATCTTGTTGTAGATTGTCGTCTTATCTTCAGTAAATACTGTGTCTAAACTATCTAAGTAAGAAGACATGTTGTGTGTTATTTTGTTAACTTGTGTTAGACCTATATTCTTATTACCCGACTGTCAAGAAAGGTTGTGTTTTTCACGCGTATCTTCTATGTATAAATAAATAATAAATAAATAAATATTCCACAACATTCTACACAACGCTATCTAGACCCATGGTAAGCTTTTATAGCTTGTGTTGTGGAATCTAGAATTCGGATAAACATATTTATATACTTATTTTTTTTGTAAATGCATGTATTATACATTGAAACACCCAGACTAATGCAAATAGCCATATTCATGCATACAAATATTTGCACTGAACGGGAATCGAACCCGCGCCTCCTGCGTGGCAGTCGCGTGCACTACCGCCACGCCACAGAGGCTGTCAAATGACATGAAATGATGTATTCAATTTATATAGTTAGCATACTGAATGCTGTAAAATTTATTCAAATTATTTCAAATAGTTATAATGTCGGTTTACTAGCTGACCCAGCGAACTTCGAACCGCCAATTATTTTCCGCCGGCGGGGCGTCCGATCCCGTTCCCGCTGCACCCTCTACTATAACAGCTATAAGAAGCATGTATTATACATATAAACCTTCTTGAATTACTCTATCTATTAAAAGAAATTGCTGCATTAAAATCAGTACTTAGCGTAGTTTTGAAGATAGAAGCATACATAGGGACGGACAGACGCGGAAAGCGAGTTTGCTTCATACTATGTAGTGATGATGATGCAGATAGGTCTGTACATGTACTTACAGTGTACATATAAAAACATAATACTGCAAGAATAGAAATTGCACCGTGGAAAATATATCAATCAATCATTTAGCCCACCGCAGTCCACTGCTGGACATAGGCCTCTCCCAATGTGCGCCATCTCACCCGATAATGGAAAGTGTATTGGTACAGCTTATTTTCTGAAATAACTGACATAACAATTCGAAATAAATCGGGAAAAATGAAGCGCTCAAGTGGGATTGAACCCACGACCTTTCCCCTACAGGGGGAATGCTCTTCCAACTGAGCTATTGAGCCACGCCTGAATCACTTCAAATTTCCCTTCTCTTTATATCCGTCTTTAAGGGCGACGGTAGAGCCATCTACCAACTTTTTTACGAACTGTGAACGTCTTAAGAACGAAATATTCCGTATTTATGCATAATTGGGTCACTCGACAAATTTCGATTTTCTCTTTTATTTCACTTTTATTGAAAACAATGTAGTCTAAATTCTTAAGCAAAAAAGAAAATCTTGATTTTCCCACTGGAAATAGGGGATACGAAATGCAGAATGGAACTACAAGCAATAATGAAGATTATTTCTTACGCAAAACCAAACCACAGAACTGTGGAACTCATTACATCAAACAAAAAACGATAAGTATTACTACTATGATATCCATACTAATATTATAAATGCGAAAGTACCTCTGTCTGTATGTTATGTATCAATATGTATGTATCAAAATCGGTTCAGTGGTTAAGTGTGAAAGCCACACTTAACCACTGAACCGATTTTGATGAAATTTGGTATAACGGACAATAACGGTAGACTAGACTTTATGAAAGGTCATAGGCTATGTTTGGTCGCGATAACCGACATCCACGCGGGCGGAGCCGCGGGCAAAAGCTTTCACATAAAACAGATCCACACACGTTAGGTACCATTACGCGTAAAATAGATTAATTTGAGTTACTAATTATTTTACATCTGCAGGTATATAAAATTATTGTTTTTAATAAGTACCTACTTCTTTACGAGTTTATTTTTCTCGAAGCTAGTTCCAGCTGACGCATGGAACAAGGTCATGTTTCATTCACCTACTTCCTAGTCGGAATAAAATGTTCGTCGCACTTAAAATTCTTCCGGGAAACACGAATATATTTAAATTTAGGTATGTATGTAAGATTAAGGCCGCTTATAAGTTTCTAGAACAATGATTAATCTTTATTTTCATAACACTAGCTCATCCTTTCCCCAATGTATTTAAAAATTAAAAAGTTAGCATAATAAATGCTAGAAAAATTTCATTCAAATATTTGGGCGGAGTGATCAAAAATCAACGTTTAAAAATGGTTGAAAAATCATTCATCTTTTCCAACAGTTCGTAAGAAAGTTGGTAGATGGCTCCACCGTCGCCCTTAAAGCCGGATATAAAGAGAAGGGAAATTTGAAGTGATTCAGTTGTGGCTCAATAGCTGAGTTGGAAGAGCATTCCCACTGTAAGGAAGATCGTGGGTTAAAGTCCTACTTTAGCGCTTCTTTTTCCCCATGTATTTCGAACTAGCTCATCAATTTTCCTAATTGCATCCGGGGTCAAGGTAACTCAGAGTTCATGGTCCATCTTCCAGCGCTTCCTCCTCTTCTTCGCACGATCATGGGCGCACATGGTAGTAAGGCAATATATAATACTAATACGTGTCGTATGTGTCCACGACGTCAAACCAGGCCAATATAAAGTTAAATCATTGGGGTGTCATAATCAGCGCAAAAATGACATTAAATTTTAGACTTTATTTCTTTACGACTAAAGTCCAAAATGAAATGAAAAAAGTTTAATTACACTTTTATCTTCACTTCGCAAAAAGTCATCTAATTTATAACTTTAACATCTCTTTAAAGTCTATTATTGAATGCCGTTTTGGTGGCACCACAGTCGTTTAGCTTTTGTAGAATCGAGGGCCAGGACTCCATGGGTCTACCCCTTCTACCTGGACCCGGTGGGAGCGTCATTGCCAGGGTATTTTGACTCACTATTTTTATATTACTATACCCCGTCCATCATATTATTGTATTTTAGACAGATGGAAGTAGTGATTGCATGAAAATTTAAAATATCGACAAAGTTAAAAACCTCGTTTAAAAAAATATTAATCGATAAATTAAAATATTATGATAAATATATGATTTCATGTGGAATTATAATCTATCATCCTTCTGTGCATAGTAATAAAGCAGTAGATATTTCGTGTCTATACCTACAATTTACAAATATAATAGAAAACGATGGTGGGCCATAACGCACACGCTAATCTCCAAAAGAAAACAACTGACTTCTAGAATAATATTCCAACATGCTGATTTCCTGGTATTTATTGAAGAATTCCGTGGTCTGTCTCTGAAACCCATCATCAGATCTTTATGCAATTTAAATGGGACCATTTTGGAATGACCTTTTTTAAAATAAAAACGAATTCTGACAATCCGTCTACATATTATGACGGAGTTACAAAATCATTCTCCGTAAAAATCATACAATTATAAAAAATTATAAACATCTGAATTGTTGTTTAGAAATCGGTTAAAAACCGCCAGTAATGTAATATTTTTCAGAAGAATTATTATCGATTGTGACATTTTCAAGTTATTATAATAAAAACACAGCCGATAGACTAACTACATCCCTAAAATTGCTTTCTGGCTGACGTGACGTTGTCCATGAAAAATGACGTATTAGCGCCAAATTTTTATTAGGATTTTCAGGTGTTGACGCTAGAACAAGGTTATACCGACCACTGTCAGTGAGCTGTCTAAAATACAATAATATAATGGACGGAGTATAGGTATAACATAGTAAATATATATCTTATTAGAGTCAGATTATAAAAAACCTTATCTTCAACGTACGTAAACAATGATGCCTGCGACCCGAGTCAGTTTGTTTTATTTGTGTAACGTCCGTCCGTTCAAACCTTGGTCCGTGAGTAAATATAAAATTAAAATCCAAACCCAATCCTATGTGTGATTCTGAAAGTTTATTAACCTCACGAACCCGTATAACTTTTGTATTGATAGATTTTAAGGAATATTCTTAAGCTTTTCTTTCATGTCAATGGACCTCTGCCTACCCTTTTGGAGAAATCCCATACAGGCATGAAAACATGGATGTTTTCTTTCTAACTACATTGGTAATTTGGAAAAGTCGCAAAAAAGATTCGATGATCGGATGGTATCTGCCAGGCCTAATAATTGTACTAAGTATGCCAGTGAACTTCACGTAAGCGCGAGTATTATTTATTTGTTTATTTCAAAATATTATTAGAACCGAAATGACTAATATTCCCTCTAACCCCTCCAGGTAACCATTGAGATATTGAGATCACGATGAGCCGGCAACATTCAGGGATTGGTGGTAGAAGGTTGGAAATATTTTGTATGCCTAATCATACTAAACGAAAAGGTAAAATACTTAATTTTATACACCTCTGTTCATTTGTAGTGCTGACTGTATTTTTGACAAACTTCATGGACCCGCTGGGAATTAATGTATGGACATTTAAAAATGAATATTAATATCTCATGGACCCGGACGGGCAACGACGAACAAAAGAATCATGGAACTCTGAGAATAAGTCGTACCTAACTTGGGGGTTTAAAAATAGTTTACGATCAATTTCATAAGAATTGGTCAAGCCACTTCGGAAGTGTTTCTAGACAAACACTGTGAAAAGATAATATTATAGATGTACTATTTTTTAACCCCCGACGCAAAAACGACGGGGTGTTATAAGTTTGACGTGTCTGTGTGTGTGTGTGTGTGTGTGTGTGTGTGTCTGTCTGTGGCATTGTAGCACCCAAACGGATGAACCGATTTAGATGTAGTTTTTTTATTTGAAAGGTATATTAGTCGGGAGTGTTCTTAGCTATGTTTGGAAAAAATCGGTCCAAGATGGCCGCCGCCACAACATATCGGAATACGAATTTCTTCATAATTCCCTCAATATGGGTATCAAATGAAAGAGCTTGACTAGTAGATCACTTTAAAAAGTATAAAATAAAAATTAAATTAAAAATTAAAAAGACCCCCGTCACAAAAAACACTTCCAAAAAGTAGAAAATAAATGGAGTTTGCCTTTTAACTTTAACGGTTGCCATGTCGGGGGACCTTGAATTGTTCCGATAATATAACGGAGTGCTTAACCAATTAAGGTCCCCCGACATGGCAACCGTTAAAGTTAAAAGGCAAACTCCATTTATTTTCTACTTTTTGGAAGTGTTTTTTGTGACGGGGGTCTTTTTAATTTTTAATTTAATTTTATACAGTACCATTGTCAATATTATAGATTCTATCTCCATACCAAGGTACTAAGATACAGAATAGTTGAACTATTTATCAACCCTAGTATGCACCAGGAATTTTAAATGGGTATAAATTTCCTCACACATTTTTTTCACATTCCATTTTGCCCCACCAGTGGGGACGCTCGGTGGGGCAAAGTGGAAGAACCCATTTATATTATGTCAATAAATATATTAATTTCTGATTGAAGTTTCAGGTTGTATGTTGTATTCACATTGTATAAAAAAATTTAAATACCTAATTTACACAAAATAGTTGCTAAAACACGCATATGAAACAGAACTAAAACAATATAGTATGCAACAATATCATACCATTACAATTCCCAAATTAATTACAACTCCACGAATTGCACTTATCACATTTTTTAACGATAAACCTACATAAATAACGATAAATCATTAACTATGATTAAACACTTTTCTAACACAGAACTAGCGAATACTATACAACACTTTATTTACCTTTTATTTTCCGAATACATTGTTTGTCATTTACACTAACACATACTATCACTACACCGTCAAACTTAGCACTACTGAATGAACGTTCACAAACGTAGTGTTCAATATCTGTTATCTTGAGCAATGGTGGCGAATGACGAAGATTTACAATAGAATATGCAGAGGTGGGGAGTAGCCGTCGTTCAAGTAGTGCAGTGACCGTGAAAATACAGTGATTGCCATTCTCATTATAGGTCATGGATTGTCTCAAATACAGCGTTTGCCTAAAAAGTATGCACTTTAGTCTATTCGTGCTGCATTAGGTATATAATATTATGCAGTATGCTAATAGTATCCTATAAATATATATAATCGCTCTACTTGACAGCCTCTGTGGCGTGACGGCAGTGAACGCGATTGCTACGCAGGAGGCGCGGGTTCGATCCCCGCTCAGTGCAAATATTTGTATGTATGAATATGGCTGCTTGCATTGGTCTGGGTGTTTCTATGTATAATATGTATGTATTTACAAAAATAAAATATCTAAGTATGTTTATCCGCATTCTAGATTCCATAATACAAGCTAGTTACTTACCATGGGTCTAGATAACGTTGTGTAGAATGTTGTGGAATATTTATTATTATTATTTTATTATTATTTATGGACTGCTGAGACGAGGTCTCAGGTTCGATCCCAGGTTTACCATGGCACACACCAATGACTTTTCGATGCTTTTCGAAGTTATGTGTGGATTTATCGCAGGTTTATAAGTGCCCGGTTAATGGCAATAGGCTCGCCACCTATTACATTGGGACCTAAACATAAACTGGCGAAATGTGGGTGCTAGCACCTCTGCCTACCCCTTCGGGGAATACAGGCGTGAGTTTATGTTATGTTATGTTTATGTTATTATTTTATTATACTAATTAACGGGTGCAGCGGCCGTCAGTACCCTAATCCCAGGATACGGGAATCGGAATCTCATGCGGTGCAACCTGGGCAACGGAGACGGCAGCGGGTATCTCCCTCTCAAGGGAGAGGTTGCCGCCTGCGGTAAATACTGATCACGGCTACCCTGTAGAGAGGGCTGCACAGTGCACAGACGCTGACTAGCAGAGTTTATGTTTAGAGTCATTGTTAGTGTGAGCGCATGTTCCTGATAAATGTTCTTTTCTTTTCTTTTCTTTTCTTTCTTCTTTTGTTTCAGAGGGCACAGTGAAGAGCAGGCGAGGGGCGGATTGGTCACAAGTGCACAGTCCTCAAGGATATAGGAACCTGCGACGGTTTGTTCCCTTTATGTCGAGTCCCGTTATGTCGAGCCAAAAACCTTATCTCGCTTCTATTACCTCTATGTCGAGTCTACGTTTTCTGTCCCATTTCTATTCCCTTCATGTCGACTTTCTGCACCACGCTTGTTCGACCGCCTGTCACTCCTTTACCCCCCGTCACTTATACATATACAGGATGGAAGATTTTCATGCCTCCTAGACGGGAAGTACTTGAAATACTGTAGATAGAGAATTTCACTCAAAGGAAACATTCCTTTATTTTTAAAAAGAAACAAAACTGCATTCAAAGATTTTCGAAAACACGCTTGACACATTCAGGCAATCGAACCGACTAAAACCCGAAAAAATAACATCCCGTATTTTTATGACTTCAATCGATAGTGGCAACATAAGGATCAAATCTGTTCCGGGGGCGAGTTGGGGACACCGTTGTCCCCCCTCCTGAGGAGGGCCAGACCGTAAGGGATGGCCCTGGGTCAGCCGGGGTGCGAGGGATATGTCTTTGACAACCTCACCTCCGGCCTAGCACCAAGACCCACAGTCGGCGTGCGGTTTTAGTCGGTTCGAGTCCGACATAAACTCCCCTTCCGGCTCCGGCAGGGGGGGTATCCGAGGGGATTTCCGCACGAAAAAAAAAAAAAAAAAAGGGATCAAATCTGTTTAACAAACATGGTAAATTAAATGAAAGGTAATAGCTGAAATCTAAACTCAAGTAGCCTTTGACAGCCTCTGTGGCGTAGCGGTAGTGCATGCGACTGCCACGCAGGAGGCGCGGGTTCGATTCCCGCTCAGTGCAAATATTTGTATGCATGAATGTGCGTGGAATGTTGTGGAATATTTATACTTACACCCGTTTTACTTATTTGGTTATATTATAGCGATAGGTTTAAACATTGTAAGTAGCAACTCATTGTACTTACTTTGGTTTCTTATTTGTTCTTGGTTCACATAAATATTATTATGATAAGAAAAAGATAATTTAATAGTAGTAAACTACAGATACGTAATAAACAAAAAAAAATACTTTGTAATTACTATTATTATGCATGGCCATTACGTAAGCAAATGTGGCTTAGGTAGGATGAATTATAATATATTTATTGATGAATTTTGCGGTTTAATTAAGTTATTAGGTTAAGGTGTAACCGCTGAACGTGTCAGACGGACTACTCACCAGTTGACCCAGCAGAGATATGCACGAGCTCTATGGGATCCCAGGGCGCCTTTTGTCAGAGGAGAGAAGTGTGCGTGCGTGTGGGAGACCAGGGAGACTTCAGAGAAAACCACTATTACCTCTGTTGTACATACATATATTAAAGAGAGATAAAATTATACATAAGAAGATTACAGACAATAGAGTTACAGAGAGATATACAAAGATGAGTATGTCTTCACCAGCTGCACCACGGTGACTTAGCTACCAAACTATTACGCTTCACTGCGTCGTCACTGCAATTTCTGAAGGAAAGAAATTTGAACTACTTCAATTTAAATGAGGAAATTTAATTTTATCCTAATTAGGATAGCCTATAATTAAACAATTAATTTCCCCATCTAGGTGCTATGTATATTTCTAATTCATATAGTTAAATGAAAAAAAATCGAACGCCATCTTGTGCTAGCTAGCACAAAAGTTCTTACACCGCGGCACCGACTAACTGATGTGAGTCCCACTGAGATCGCCACAGGTGGCGCTAGTAGTAATCAAATTACAGTAGATAAAATCTAATGTTACACCACCCCTTCCCTCACAGTATTCCCTGCGTAGTATGCGCAGGGAATATCAGCGACAGGATCTCAACTGAGAGATATCAAAATAAATTCCAAAACTCGCGATGACCACACTAGTTGTGAAGACCACGAACTCCAAACAAACAACCACCAACCTAACAGCTAACTAAAGAAACCAAACAGAATCACATTACCAAGCCAAGCACCCTAGAAGTGTCACCCTATTAACTGCCCGGATCACTGTATGCCCTTCCTATAGGTTAGTGAGTAGGCTTAGGGTGGAACGAGACCGAACGAAGCAAAGTGGCACTCCCACGATCAGCCGAGTAACACAGAGACGGCACCGACAGAAGAAGGAGAGGGATCAGAAGGCTGTTCCTCCTCACTGTACTTCAAAATATCCTTAATATGATAAACTCCCAGATCCTTACCATCCAAATCCGACAGTTCATATACTAAAGGCGAGCGTTTGGCGGTTACAATGCATTTCATAAATTTAGGCGCCAGCTTCGCAGTAAAGTTCTTGGCCTTGTTAGATAAATAGAAGGTTCTTTTGTACACAATCTGTCCCACTCTCAGTTCCACGTGCCTTTTTCTGAGGTTGTAGTATTTTTCGTTGCGCCGGTGAGCAACATCTAAGTGTTTTCTCACCTGGTCGTAGATACGATGTAATTCCTTCAACCTCTCGCCAAAGGAGACTGGACTATCAATGGAGACAGTGTTAGGATGGCAAGGAATCTCTTCCTGCCTATAAAGGACACCATCCCCAATGAATTCCCTACCGTGAACAAGAAAATACGGACTGAAATGAGTGGCTTCGCTCACAGCAGTGTTTAGAGCACACTGGAGTTCTACGAGATTCTCGTCCCATTTCTTGTGGTGCGACCTCACGTAGCAAGAAATTCCCTGAACCACGTTGCGAATAGCTCGTTCTGCCTGGTTGGTCTGCGCGTGGTATCTGGGGTTATAATAAATGTTAGGCACATTGTACTTAAGTAGTAAGTCCTTAAATTGTTTACTCACAAATTGTGGGCCATTATCCATGTAAATGGTTTTACATACCCCGTGGACTAGGAAAACATTCTTTTCTATGAATCTCGCGACTGCAACGCCTGTAGCTATCCGTATAGGACTCAACATGACATATTTGCTAAAGTAGTCCGAGACCACAATCAAGTGAACATTTCCCTTGCTGGAAGTAGGAAATGGACCCAGTAAGTCAACAGAGATGGCCTCAAACGGTCTAGACACCCGCTTTGGATTACCCATGAGGCCAGGACGAGATGTGTTCACAGGTTTGTACTGCTTACATGTCTCGCATTTGCCTACATATTCCTTAACGCTCTCATACATCTTAGGCCAATAATAGTTGAGAGCGAGGCGTTTATGGGTTTTCCATACGCCACCATGAGCACTGAGTATGTCGTCATGGTACTTGGTGAGCAGGGGCAACCTGTCCTCCAACGGTACCGCCAGCTTCCAATCAAAATCAGAGGTCAGAGAGTATTTATTTTTTGATAATCTGAAAAGACGGTTATCACGTATGTCAAAGTTGGGAAAATGCCTAGGGTTCTTCTTCACACTGTTCAGAGTGTGGAGATACCAAGAGTCCTTAGTAACGCTGGTGTCGATTGTGTCAATTTGAATTCGTGAAAGAGCATCAGGTACCACATGGTCCTTACCCTTTCGATGTTCTATATCAAAGTCAAACTGACTCAACCTCATGCTCCAGCGCGCAAGGCGGCCTGTCGGATTCTTCAGTTTGTGGAACCACAGGAGTGAGGCGTGGTCAGTAACCACAGTGCATTTCTGTCCTTCCACGTACTGCCTGAACTGTTACAAAGCAAAGATCACAGCCAGGAGTTCTCGCTCAGTGGTACTGTAGTTGACTTCATTCTTGTTGAGTGAACGACTACAATATGCGACAGGGTGCTCCACTCCCTCATGTGTCTGCGTCAGTACAGCAGCCACAGAGAAGGATGACGCGTCGCTGAGAATCCTAAAAGGTAATGAGTAATCAGGCATTTTCAAAATAGGAGCGGTGACCAAAGCGGCTTTCAGCAGATTGAAAGACTCTTCAGCTTCACGCGACCACTCAAAATTTATATTCTTAGAAGTTAATTTACATAAGGGTTTACTAATCTTAGAAAAATTATTCACGAAACGCCGATACCACCCAGCCATACCCAGGAATCTTTTCACCTCCTTAGCGTTGGAAGGTGTAGGATAGTTGAGAATGACATCAACTTTACCTGGGTCTGTCCGCAGGCCATGCTTGTCGACAAAATACCCGAGGTACTTCAATTCGCTACGACAGAACTGCGATTTTCGCATGTTGATCGTGAGACCCGCATCCTTAAGGCGCTGATAGACTCTATTTAAGAGGTCCACATGCTCCTCAAAGGTGCTGGCCACAACGATTATGTCGTCTTGAAAGGAGAACACTCGGTTATCGAACTCTGGGCCAAATAGACGGGCCATGAGGCGTTGCATCGAGGCGGAAGCACCTACAAGTCCGAAGCACATCACGTTGTAGTGAAAAAGACCTCGCCTGGGGACAGTGAAGGCGGTCTTCTCGGTGGATTGGGGCGAATCAAACGGAATCTGCCAATACGCCGCACTTAAATCAATAGAAGACAAATATTTTGCATTATTGAGATGGTCTAAAATTTGGTTGATATAAGGTAACGGATACGCATCGCTTTTAGATACAGAATTGAGCTTTCGAGAATCAAGGCACAATCTCAGGTCTCCGTTCGCTTTCTCCACCATCACCACTGGTGCGCCAGTGTGGTACCGAAGCGTGCACACCCACAAAATTGACACCCAATTACACGAAGCCATGCGTACCATAACAGGGCTAATTAAATCAACTCCACTACCATGGCTTCCTGTTCTGGCGCACATCCCGCCTCCAGAACTACGAAGGTACCAAGCTGCGGCCAACGAGTGGAAGAAATGCTGGCAGGTGACCAACGGAGAGCCGATGCCAGTCCGAAGGACAATTGACGACCTGCCGCGCGACCGCCTGATCTCAAGGTCCCCAATCTGGTCCGATAGGGCCCTTATGGAGGAATGCGACCTTGGAGAGCAGTGGCGGGCGTCGTGGGAGGCATTTCAGCACCATCCCTGGAAGGACCTGGTACCTGACCCCACCACTAAGCCGCCCGGTTTTGACAGTTGTCGTACGGTGTGGTCAAGGGTCAACCGGTTCAGAACTGGCCACGGAAGATGCAACTACCATCTTCACAAGTGGGGACTTAAAGATGCGCCGGACTGTGATTGTGGAGCTCCAAAGCAGACAACGATGCATATAGCAGAGGAGTGTCCACTCCGTCGTTTCCCTGGAGGAATGCGTGAGCTTCATGACCTCACACCGGCAGCAATAGACTGGCTTCGCCAACTGGACGTCGACATATGAGGACTCGAGCAGAGGCCATACGAAATGATGATGACCACTGGTGAGTTCCATGCGGACTGAGACGGGGTCACTACTCCCATCTCTAGCATCCGATCTAGTTCCTCTTCCAGGGCTTTCTACTTCAGGGGAGAGAGCGGGTAATACCGTTGCTTGATTGGCTTACTGTCACCCGTATCTATAGTATGATGCGCCAGAGATGTTCGACCTAGACCCACCTTGTCCGTGTTGATAGTATCAAATTTCTCAATAATGCTGTTAATTACCCGCTTCTGATCGGCGGTTAAATTGTTGTAATCCTCTAGACCACTGTTAAGAGACAGAGATTCTACTGGATTACAGTCACTAAAGTTGGAAAGTTTGATATTCTGAGAGATCAATCTATCCCCTAATTGAAATTGTTGCCAGAAGTCTACTCCAAATATCATTGCAGTAGTGATTTCTGGAACAACATAGAACTTAATAACTCTGACAGCAGAATTATATTCAATAGGCAGAGAGATACAGCCCAGACATGGCAAATGAGAGCCATCTGCTGTAGTTAAACTAAAGTTAGGGCTGATGCTTCCAAGCTCAAACCCTAATTCCAAGAAAGTGTGGTGCGCTCCCTTGCCCAGTACTGAGCAAGCTGCACCCGAATCAAGTAAACCTAGAACATTTAAGTTCAGGATCCTAACAACTAAATACGGTCTTATATCATTATCCCGTTTGGTAAACAGGACCCTATCAGAGAATGCATCAGACAGAGAAGCTCGCTCCGAACCGAATGGTGATCTTTTAATAAGGCCCTGACTTACTCGTTTTTTGGCTTGGCATTACACTTCGGACGCTCAGGCGATTTGACTCCCTTCTGTCCACACCGGAAGCACACCAATTCCCTCGACTGTGTACAGCCATATGCAGTGTGGCCGACTTCACCACAGCGGAAGCATCCTCGTTCGCTTGAGGTCGTTGGACCCGCCACGGCAGAGACCTGCTGGGAAGTTTTTTGCACAGTTTTATTCTTAAAATGGTGTAAGTCCGAGGTGATCCCAAACTTATCTAACGCTGGTTCCTGGAATGCCTCCGCCCTAGCACGCGCAAGTTCTAGGCGCTTCCCCAATCGCTTCAGGTCGATTATCGAGTTTACCTCGTGAAGAGCCAATTCCTTCATATAATCGGGCCTAATATTATGCATCAGAATGTCCAGTTGTTCCTCACTGGGCATTTTGCACGTTAATCTCGAGAATATGGCCTGCATCGTAGAGATTTAGTTGCCTAATGTTTCAGATCGGGCCTGTGTACGCTGCCTAATTTCATTTCTGAGACGATAATCGTAGTCGGGAAGGTCGAAAGTCTCCCTCAGCTCCTCAGACATGCCCTCATACGAGGTAAAGTTATCCTTGTTGGTGCGGAACCAAGATAAAGCCGGACCGTCCAATAGGTCAGAGAAAGCTGTGAGGATTTTATCTTTGGTGACTTCCCGAGCACACCTAAGCTCTTCCAGTCTCTCAATGAATACACGTACACACGCAGAGCCATCAAATTTTATATTAAAAGAGTTTAAATTTACGGGTCTATCCCTTATTACTAAATTACCACTAATTGTGTCGGAACTAGGCGCGTCACGTCGCCTCGAACGGTCCCCTCCCACCACAGGCGAGGTGTAACCTACGCGGTCACGATGAATAGGTTCAGTTTCTCTATCCGAACCCTCAGAGTCCGAGTCAGTATCTGATTCAGCCACAGACAAAATTTTAACCAAGCGGCCACGGATATCTAAGAGATCTGGACAGTCTATACCACACCTAGCTAACCTAGTGAGAAGGTAGTTCGCCCTCACTGCAACCCTAGTCCGACAATTACTATTTGAAACGACTTCACCTGAAGAGAGTGTCCCTTCCAGTTCGAGAACTTTAGGCTCACAGACAGCCAACTCAGAGGCGGCAACAGCAGGTACCGTGGCGATGGCCTTAATGCTGCCACGCCGGACAAGCCGCAATGCAGTGCGCAGCTCACTCCGCAGGCCAACAACCGTCGCGTCCGGATCCGCTGTAACCCCCATGGCAGACAGTTCATTAAAAAGTTCATCTTTTTTAAGGTAGTTAATACACTTCTGTAATTGGGCCATAGTGGTCCAAGATTCAGTTTTTATCAAAAACAATTAACAGTAATGGAGATTCAACTCACAACAGGTTTACAAATTATAAATGTAGGTTACATGAAATTTCCACAGAGACAAAATCAACTAATATTACAGATAAGTCACTAAGTATGCTTCCTCTAGGTCACAATTTGTGCGGTAGCTACAAAAATCCAATATCTTAGAATAGAGAAACTATGTTAACTAAATTTAAGAATAGCTTTGTCCAAGAAATATGACACCAGGTATACTTTCTTTAGGTTAATAAATTAGGAGGTAGTTACAAAAAGTTTACTACTATTTTATATTATGTTACTTGATTTTGGGTAGATATTATGGAATCACCCAGATAAATATCTTCAGAATACTGGCTCAGCAACCCAATGAAGTGAATACCAGATGTTCAAATTATAGTTGAAGTTACAGAAATTTTCTTTATATAAATTAAAAGTGATGTAGGTATTCAGCAAAAATGTTAAAAAGTTAACTACAAATCTACTCAAGTCTATACAGTACAAAGCAGCTATGTATTTTTACTAACTACCTACTATTATATAGGTATATACCCAAAACCATGAATGCTAGACACAGAAATTTCTAGACTAAATGTTTGACACAGTACAATTACTATGTGAACAGACCACAATACATATATATGTTTGTACAACACAGAAGCAACTAAATAGGAGGAAAAAAAAGAAAAAAGAAAAAGAAAAAAAACTATTTTGCCAAAAATATGTTTCCAAACTTACCGAAAGATGTGCAGTTTAAAATTAGAATTTGGAATTTTGGGGTCTCAATGGTTTTTTCTTGCCACTGGGATGATGGTACGATTGGCTGAAAAAACACAAAGAGGGTAAGTATTACATGCGTAACTGCAGCCGCACAACCAATTAGCGTCTTGGGTAGTGTCAGACGGAGGGTAGTGTTTCCTCCAAAGCGAAACCCTCCAGACACCCACACACAGCGCACCCACAGAGAACAGAGTTAGCCCCACGTTGGGCGCCAATTTGTAACCGCTGAACGTGTCAGGCGGACTACTCACCAGCTGACCCAGCAGAGATATGCACGAGCTCTATGGGATCCCAGGGCGCCTTTTGTCAGAGGAGAGAAGTGTGCGTGCGTGTGGGAGACCAGGGAGACTTCAGAGAAAACCACTATTACCTCTGTTGTACATACATATATTAAAGAGAGATAAAATTATACATAAGAAGATTACAGACAATAGAGTTACAGAGAGATATACAAAGATGAGTATGTCTTCACCAGCTGCACCACGGTGACCTGCTTGCAGTAGGTAGCCAGAGTGTTACGGCTAGTAGGGGTAGTACACGTCGGTCAACCCACCGTTGATACAGTTATTTCTTGCAGAGTGAAGTTATATATATATATAGGAAAGTTACAATTAAGAAAGAAAAGGAATACGTGACCCCGGTTGTCGGCCTGCTCGGCGTCTGCGCACGTCTTTTGCCGCAGTCTCGACCAGCCAAGGTGCTTCACGTGGAGGTTACAGGCTTGCGCCGACAGCGGTTGGGAACTCGACCACAGAACACGCTGAGGTGGAATTTGAGGACCAAGGTGTCCTCTAATCCCGAACTAGGAACCCTACGAACGAAATAACACTAAGAATCGTCTAGATTGCAGAAGGATGTTGATGAATACAAGTAAAATCACTTACCAAAAATTGGGCAACACGAAATTAACTGAGTACAAAGTATTTTTCCAAGATAAATTCTTCAAATATTCAAATTACTTCAAATATTCTAGTCACAATGCAGAAAGTAAAAAAGATCTTGTATGTGGCCGCGCCCTTGATTTTATACCCCTCTTCGTAGACATTTCTAGAATGTCGAGAAGAGGGGACGTTAGATAAATCAAAACTCCTACATCACCGCGAAACAACCGACAAAAGTCGGGACATCACTCTGCTGGACATATGTGACAGCAAACTTAACACCTCCCGAACTTAGCTACCTAACTATTACGCTTCACTGCGTCGTCACTGCAATTTCTGAACGAAAGAAATTTGAACCACTTCAATTTAAATGAGGAAATTTAATTTTATCCTAATTAGGATAGCCTATAATTAAACAATTAATTTTCCCATCTAGGTGCTATGTATATTTCTAATTCATATAGTTAAATGAAAAAAAATCGAACGCCATCTTGTGCTAGCTAGCACAAAAGTTCTTACACCGCGGCACCGACTAACTGATGTGAGTCCCACTGAGATCGCCACAGGTGGCGCTAGTAGTAATCAAATTACAGTAGATAAAATCTAATGTTACAAAGGTACTGATAATTACTAACATTGTATTACCGGTAGAACGTTCAAATGGTAAGTCGTGGGTTCAATTCTAGCTCAGTGCAAATATTTATATGCATGGAAGAAGAAAGATCTTTGACATAAAAGAATCAACTTCGTTTATTATTATGTTTAGAAAGAGAAAAATAAAGAAATAAAATTTACCACATAAAGAGCACAATGTAAAGAAATATAAAATACTAATAAGATAGATACGAGCTAGAAACTCAGGTAGATTTTCCTTTGTTCAAATAGTTTATATTGTGCGTGGGTCTACTTACTTTATAAGCTAGTAATGGGATACTTCAAATACACTAACAGACTCTTTTTAAATCGAACAGTAAGGGCCTACTTAAATCGTTAATCTCAATATGGATGTACCTAAGTATTGGAGTAAGGGAATTCTGGAAGGTTTATGCCTATTTGGTCTTACTTGTATTTGACGCCTACCTATTTATATTGTATTGTTTTTACCCTCTTGTATTGTTATGGTTCTCTATTTAATCGTTTGTGTATGTAAGTACCTACCTCGACTATAACTGTACTCCGTTTGGTTAGATGTTTGATAGTCTTGATGTGTCTTTTAATATGTTTTACTTTAAAACCTTATTAATGTATTTTCTGTTTAGAAACTCATTTTAAAGACTAAAAACCAAAATTGAACCAGTAGTTAGTCATTTAGTTAACGTAATTTATTTGTTATATATGTGTTTGCTTAAAGAGTCGCTACAACATTGTTTATCTTTGGTTGGATGCCTGACCGAATGGAGTGTAGTTGTCGTCGATCTGCTTCTGTCTTCTATTGCTCATTGTAAAAAATAAAAAAAAAATGTTTTATTGTTAGCATAGGGACAAACCTTTGTGGTTTTTTTGTGCTACTTTTTGTGCTACAATTTAAAATGTGTTTCAAAACACGTTAATAAATACCTAAATAAAAAAAAATCAATATAGAACTTTATATATTTTTGCAATGTAAGAAATCGAAATAGCTTATAGTACTCGTACATAGGCACCTGTTATTACCATAGTATTTTTTTGGAACGAATAACAATTACTGGAGAGCAAGGTAAAAAATATTAAAAAAAAAGATCATAAAATGGTCTAAATTTTTTATTTAGAGACTTTTTTTAGGTTTTATTACTATTTCCATCTGCGGTAGCCTAGTGGTATGGGTAATGGACTGCTGAGACGAGGTCTCGGGTTCGATCCCAGGTTTACCATGGCACACACCAATGACTTTTCGATGCTTTTCGAAGTTATGTGTGTATTTATCGCAGGTTTATAAGTGCCCGATTAATGGCCTACCCCTTCGGGGAATACAGGCGTGAGTTTATGTTATGTTATTAGTATTTTAGGTTAGTAAAAGTATCACCTACAAAAATAAATCAGAACAATTCCCACTCGGCAAAAACTTTTTTTCCAATTTGCACTTGATGACTTCTGGGTTACTATGGAAAAATCTCAAAAACTCAATTATTTCGAAAACTATTGATTTTTGACCATACATATATGGGGGGTCAAAATTGTAGCATTTTAGGTCCTCTAAAATACGTTGAGTTACCAGTACCAGTTACCAGTAACCCTGTATACCTATAATAATTGTGAAATTATAGGTATGAACTTTTTATTTTATTGAAATGGCGCTCTTGCATCTGTTATGGGTACCAATGATTCTGCCAAACTCAAGGTGGAGAGTAAATTTAATTGTTTATAGAGGACTCAACTATTTATGTGGTAACTATAAAGGTACGAACTTAAAATTATGATTTATGATATTTTACAAGGCCAGATTACAGTGGCTTCACGGAAAATATCGACTTAATATCGAACTTTAATTGAAATGGTGTATATTCTCCATTGTCAACCGTATCTAACCATCATCTCGCCTTACTATGAGTCCGTACTCCGTAAGCTTGCTTTCCTTCAGTTTAGCCGTTATTAATATAGGGTCGAACACGGCTGTGGGTCCAAACTCGATAGTCGTACGAGAAAGTAGCCGTTATTGGGGCCATAGTTGGGACAATTAGTTACTTCAAAATTCATTAAACTATTTTTAGAACCAATTTAGTAGCTAAATAACATCGTAATTGGAGACTCAAAATACGTGTGGGATTACCTAAAACAAGTCAAATTGGCCTGTCACCTCATTAGTAATTCTATAATGGTTTTATTATGTAGGTTATGTTCAGAGTTAAACGTGCAGCATTTAAAATGCAGCTATTTTAGTACGTTAATTGGTTGACAGTAATAGAAGAAATACCTAACGTATATTTTTAGTTTGTCTGACATCTAATTAAGTTTAATTTGAAAAAGAGATTAGGTAAAAACGTTTTTATACGAACGAGTCTTATAATCAGCGCGTATTAGCAAATTCAAGGTCAAAAATAATTTAATCTTTACCATTAAAATGTCACTTACAAAAAAGTCTTAAATGAGCATAGACTAATATCTAGACATATATTCAATTATAGAATGTATTATACATAAATAAGGTTGACATTTAAATAACACTTAAAAAGTTCGCGATCAAATTGCAGATCGGTGACCATTAAAATGTCACTCACACAAAAGGCTTAAATGAGCATAGACTAATATCTAGATATATATTCAATTATGCAATGTATTATACATACATAAGGTTGACATTTAAATAACACTTAAAAAGTTCGCGATCAAATTGCAGATCGGTGTGCTCCATCGTATAGTATGTTACCGGCAATGTGTATAATCTGGTATTCTATACAATGCCTAGGCATTCTATACAATGCCGAGTGCGCAGCAGGTAATGTATGAAGTGGTATCAAAGAATATTGATGGCGGTTATAAAAAATGCAACCACTTAGGCTAATGCTGGAGGTTCGCTTTCGCTTCTGTCTTCTAACCTATAGTATATCCAGGTCGGGGCGGGTCGGGGGGTGTAACCTTTTTGGGTGGAAAGGTCACCTCACCGGCTCACCCAGCGGCGAGACTCACGATACTCTTTTCCCAGGGCGCCTTTCTCAAGCTGAGGTGTGTGCAGTTGTGGGAACGCCTTCAATGAAACACCACAACCTAAATCTATACATATATTTGGCTAAGTTTAAATACACTATAAATTACACAGAGATATCACAGTTTTTAATATAATCTCACAAGCAAAACAAGTCAACAAAAGTTCCACATAGAAATACACCGCTTGTACGGCTCTTCTGAGCTCACTCTCAACGATCACTAGCTTTGGCAAATAAGAGTCCAAAAATATTAAGGAATATTGCACATGACCTGGTCTCCCGCCTGAGGCAGTGCAGGGTCGGGCTGCGTGGTGAACCGCAGGCTGCTCACGCCGGGTGCACCAAAGCCAATATCGCCACGCCAACGGTTACGCCAATGGTTACGCCAATGGTGGAAATCTCCACACAGGGTTCGCAAAACCTCTCAGCGACTCAAGGTAGGTCTTGGCGGTACAATTGGACCCTGTATTACAATACGAAACACTAAATTCACTACCAGACCTAACAGCATAGATTTTACCTACAGGAGTTGAATGATTTTTCTTACCAGAATTACTGGGCGAACTTCACAACGATTTGCTCAGAGTTTCGTATAATAATTTAATATCACAGAGCGACAGTCTTCCAATACACACAAGCGTCAAGAATTTCTTCAAAGGTTTTGCTTGACAGCCGAAACACCCGTATTTATAATATCTATTATGGAATATTCCAGCAAACACCTAAACGGAAATCCTCTTTATAATCTAGCAATTCGTATTAGTCGACACTGGAATGGAAGGTGCTAGAAAATTCTATTAAACCACACTCGCCTATGATTTTTGTTCCTATAGAATGAATTTTTGACAGCAAGTCATAACAGATGTCCTAGAAAAGTCTATACACAGATTATATATTAGATTATTATTGGATAAACAGATTAAACACCGCCATCTAGTGTCGGAAGGACAAGAAAATCAATTTCACTTCCCTATAAAAATGGATAGGTGTCGCTACTTGTTCCGAAAACGGGATTAATAACGTTACACAGTGTCCACACCACGCATTTTAACTTGGATAGATTAGGTTAGAACTTAGAAGATTAATGCGGGAGCTTTGCTCCGCTCCGCTCCCACATTAATTTACGTAATTTTTTTTTATTCATTCAAAAAGATAAAATTTCCACAAAATCATCCACAAATATAGACAATAACCCATTTATTTCACAAATTGCCGGTGGAACTGCAGGCATTCTATGTATTAACACACATTGCCTAGTCATTGTATAGAATGCCTGCATTATACACATTGCCGGTATATAGTTTAAACGCGCGTGACAGTTCGTTTAAAAAATGTCATTAAGAACAATCTCGATAATAAGATCACTCCAATTAAAATTAGTGAGAAAATCGCCTGGTCTAGTTTAAATATTATGAGCGTTAGTAACCCTCTAGGATAAATTAGTTCGCGGTGTAACTTAAGGGGCCATATCGTGAAAATCACCGAAAATAGTGTTACAATTTTTCATATTTAACCTATTTAGATATGATTGATATCAATGATACTTTGTATATATTACAATCAAAGACCAAAAATTATGGTAGGCTTATATTAAACTCTTAAAACCTAATAGTTGTTATATAATAAACGTCAACAAACGCACAAAATTGAGAAAAAATGCAAAAACATGCCTTCGTATTTTTCAGATTTAACCCAATAAATCAACACAAATTGATAAAAAGAAACACTTTATGAACACTGAAGAAACCAATAAAATATATCGTGTACGTTTTTAGTACTTTTACAAACAAGGACTTCCTCTTTTAAGGCCCCAAAATCTAGATATGTTTTACATAAATTCTCCATACAGGCTAAGTGAAATAGGCTCCAGTTTTTGAGTAAATTCATATTGAAAATGAGTGATTTTAGCAAGGAACCGGTATACATTTGAAAGTCAAAGACTTCTTGATAGGGAAGACAAAACTTATTTGATGATACATTCAGCAATCAATCTAAAAAATCACTTCAAAGTTACTGAAAAACGCGTAAAATAGTGTCTTTTTTCTGCCATATTTTTTCTCATCGCCCGTCAGTCGCCCACGGGCCTTCGAAGCAGGAGCACGTCTCTTTGGCGCGTGATGACAGTTCATGCATACACAAATAGGCCTACCAAGAAATATATGAAATGAAAAATGGCGCCACCGTCTTCATTAATCATTTGGACGTCAATAAAATAGTATGCATTTTACAGTGACAACCATAGTTCCGATTTTAGCCATTTCACACTTTCGTTGGTACATTTATAGCATAATGTTTCAGATTTTGACATACTTGCTTTAAGGTTTGAACTGTAAAGTTGGGGATATACCTAGTTAAAATATTTTTTGTAGAAACAATATTTTTAGGTTCTATTGTAATGAAATTATAATTAGATACTAACTTCATGGTCTATTTTATATGATTGTATAGGTAAGTATATATGTATATTGTAAAGTAGCTGTTTCCGTACATATTAGTAATAAAAAAAGTTTCGTTGGCTTATGTTATATTAAAGATACTGATTCATATTTAGCAGCAGCACTAGAGTCGCAGGAGTCGCGGGTATCAGTTAGTGCGACCACCAGTAGACCTGGTGCACTGGATTAGAAGCCTTATGTATCACAATGTCGCAGATACGCAAGAGAGCCGCCTTCGTTTTTTTTTTTATATAGGACACGTCAATTTGACTTCACCTCGCCTGATGTTAAGCTAAAGGCGAAGTCTCGGAAAGAGGGTCACCATCGGAAACATGTACCATGTTAACAGTGGTGGCACTCAGCTTGACGGCCTCATTAGATGCCTTTTCACGCCCCGCTTAAAGGACCCGGGACTGTAGGAAGAGGGAAACACGTGAGCTGGCAGGGAGTTCCAGGTCTTAATGGTGCGACATAGGTAGGGGTCACTGAAACGCTTGGTTCTAGCAGGTATACTCTGCACCGTAAATGAATGGCATCTTAGCCCTGCACGTGTCGTCCTGTGTAGGAAAGGAGAGGGTGGGACTAATTGGAAGAGCTCGTCAGAACATTCACCATGGTAGAGACGGTAGAAAACTGCCAAAGACGCAACATCTCTACGCATCTGCAAAGGCTCGAGGGTATTCGTGACCTCAGGATTCCCAATAATGCGGACCGCACGTCGCTGCAACCTGTCCAGAGCATCTAGTAAGTGCTTTGCGGAGCCGTCCCAGAGGTGTGAGCAGTATTCCACGCAGGAACGAATTTGGGTCTTGTATAGAAGACACCGCTGTTCCGGCGTGAAAAAACGTCTTACTCTGTTCAGGACTCCGAGTTTACGCGAGGCTGATTTGATGATACTGTCGATATAGTTTTTGTTATTCAGTTTGCAGCGAACATCCATACCGAGGATATTGAGATGATCCTGCAGTGGCAGTGGTGTGTTCTGAAGAGTGGGAAGGGGTAGGAAAGGAGATACGTTTGCTGTAAACGCACATGCCTTGCCTTCTTGGCATTGAACTCGACCAGGTTCCTAGCGCCTCATTGAGAAATGTGGTCCAGAATCCGGTCCAGCTCAGTGACAAGAAGCTGCCTTTTTTCCGCGATATCAGACTGCTTGGCCGCAGGATTTACGTAATAACTCCCGTGCAAGGTGCTGTCGTCTATAGCAATGAATGCTACCGTTAGAGAGCATATCATTGATATGCAGAAGAAAGAAATTGGGAGATAAGACGGACGCCACCCTGCGACACGCAAGCATTTACCTGCAAGAACTCCGAAGCTCGTTCATCACAATTACGCGAATACGGCGTCCCCGCAGGAAGCTTGCAACCCAGTTGCACAGTCTGGGAGGCAGGCCAAAGGCTGGTAGCTTGGAAAGAAGCGATTTGTGCCATACCCTATCGAAAGCCTTGGCAATGTCAAGACTAATTGCCAGTGACTCGCCGTGCTTTTCCATAGCCTCACCCCAAAGGTGGGTCACGTACGCCAGAAGATCACCCGTTGACCGTTTCGGTCTAAAACCGTATTGCCGGTCACTAAGCAAGGAGTGATCCTCTAGGTGGCGCATGAGCTGTGTGTTAATAATGTGCTCGAACACCTTGCACAGCACTGAGGTGACGGCTATGGGTCGATAGTTGGCTGGGTCCGAGCGATCCCCCTTCTTGGGGATCGGCTGGACATTCGCCTCCTTCCAAGCCAAAGGCACTATACCCGAACTGTAGGACAGTCGGTACAGCCGCGTTAGCATAGGAGATAACTCCGCTGCACATTTTTTAAGTACGACCGCTGGAATACCATCAGGACCACTGGCTTTCCGGACATCGAGTGATTGCAGTACTGCACGGACATCGCGTTGCCTGATATGGATATCAAGCATTGCGTGGTCACCAGTGGGCATTGTCCGTGGTTGCATACCACAATCATCGACTCGGGAGTTGGCGCCGAAGAGATTGACCAGCAAATTTGCTTTCTCTTGCGGCTCATGGGCCAGAGATCCATCGGGGTTGCTCAGCGGGGGCAGCGAGGGCTGGCAGAAGTTAGCTTGCACGGCTTTGGCCAGTCGCCAGTAGCCACGGCTACCCGTGGGATGCGCCATTAGCTCTTGGCCCAGCCGTGCTATGCGCTGGGCATCCGCCCTGACGTAAGCCTTCTTGCAGACCTTTGTGGCTCTGTTGTACGCCGCCTTGAAGTGACCCACGATGGGATCGCGTGTGACGCGCGCTCGCACCCAAGCGCGGTACGCAGACTGTTTATGTTCAACAGCCTCCGCGCACTCGCGCCTGAACCACGGACGCGCTCCGCGGACTCCGGTGACATCGGTGTATGGGATATAGTATTCCATACCCACACCGATCTCACCGGCGACAGCAGTAGCGCTCTCAGATGGGTTCTTACCCTCAAAGCAGCGTTCAACCCACGGGATGGACGCATAATAGTCGCGTAGTCCATCCCAGTCCGCTGACGAGTAGTGCCAAAGACGCCTCTTCCCCTGCACGGGTCGTGGGGGCGCTACAATGGGCATGGTAGAGCGGACCAGACAGTGGTCGGACTTACCTAAAGCGGCACTCACCGAGACACTGTACTGGTCCGGGCGACTCGTCAACAGAAGGTCTAGCAGAGAGGGCTCTATGCCGGACTCTCTTGGTATCCTTGTGACCTTGTGCACCAATTGAGTCAGGTCATGCGCCAGGGCAAATGTGTGAGTGGCTCTTCCCGCATGGTCTGTTTTGGCGGAGCCCAACCAGATCTCGTGGTGGGCGTTAAAATCCCCCAAAAACACCAATTCGGCGTTCGGAAACCGCTCCTGCGCATCATCTGCCGCCTGACTCAGGTATTCAAAGAGTCGAGTTACCTCTGCGGAGATGCAGAAAGGAGGAGGAGGAGCGGTAAAGGCACACATAGATCTGACTCGCGGAGCCATGGTCTACGTGTACCCACAGGGTGGAAAAGGATGGGTCCTCTAGACAGCGCAAACGGCGACAGCAAATATCCGCCCTAACAAACACGCACACCCCGGCTTTGGCTCGGAAATTTTCCTTGATAACATAGCCGGGGTAAAGCAGGTAGGTCGTGTCGTCAGGGCGGCGTATTTCTGTCTCCGTCAGAAACAGCATTGCTGGTTTCGCCGCCTCCAGGTGATGGTGGACGGCGTTGAGGTTTGCATGGAGCCCACAGATGTTCGTGGACTCCACCTCAAATAGTCGTGTTGTGGGAGACTCCTTAGCCGCTGTTCTGACTCTATCTTTTTGGTGCGCTGTCATGGTAAATGGAAAAGAATGGATGGGAAGGCGTGAAAAAGAGGTGATTGTCGAAGCAGCACCGTGTGACAATACATGGGACATTGGTTTTGTCTATGATTGTGACGGCATGACGAGAGCCGACGCGCCGAACGGAAGGGCCCCCGTACCCCCCCGAATATGGTCGCCGGGCTCCCATCCGGTCGCCATATCGGGATTATGCGCGACCTGGTGGGGCAGCCTTCCAGGGTGGTTAGTCCCAGTTGGGCCCCTGTACTATGCCGCGGGCGGCCAGCGGCACCACCGTTTCTACAGGTCTCCCTGTTCGGCGCGGCGCCCCGCGCCACACCCCACTAGACTACGCCAAAACCCACCGGTCCCACTAGTGCTGCGACTACCATCACCTCGGCCCGGCTATGCACTTGCTGAACCCTGAACGCAATCCAACCGAAATTGGATTACTATGGAGGGTTTTTCGCACTTGTGCACGGTGGTACCAACCCGGTCGAAATTAGTGACAAATTTGTGCCAAATTTCTACCACCAGTAAAACGTCGTTGGTAGGATCACGTCAATCTGCATCTGATCGATAAGGAGCGAACGTCCGAGTGCCATCACTGCGACGCGAGTGACGTCACGGGACTGCACACGCTCACCGAGTGGCCGGCAAGGTGGGAGCTCGTGGCGGCCCTGGGAGTGAGAGTTCTCATCCTCGCCACCATGCTCACGGCGATGGTCCGCTGTGCGGACGCGTGGGTGGCCAGCGTCTCCTTCTGCGTCCTCCTTTTTTTTTCTTTCTAATGGTCGTGAAGGAGACGGCGGAACGGGAGTGGCGGCGTGAGAGATAGAGACTTACAGGCCACGCCACTACCACTAAACGACAATCGGATCGGCATCTAGTAAGGTCGTAAAGCTGAGTGCCACCATTGTTAAATAAGTACGTGTTTGTAATGGTGGCCCTTTCTTGACACTTTGCCTTTATCTTATCTCGGCCCCTATACATTTTGATTAATATGCGCGCTCTATACCTACATAAAATATAAACTAATGTGATCTTCGGTATCTCGTAGTTTGATATTTCGTACAGGTTTGAACTTCGGAATTTTGTAATTCGGGCTTTTAAATATCGTTTCTTTTGTACGTAACTGGCAAGTATGGTCCGTCTACGCGGTGGGCATTTTAATTTTAAGAGTATTTTCAGTATCCTCAGATATCAACAATTAGGTGTAGGTATGTCCCCAGCCTTATTTTGTTCGAAATCTCATAATCTCTGTTTAGAGTTTAACATGCTATGTATGACACTGAAACAAAAGACATGCCAATGACGTCACGTAACATAATATGACAGGGATGAATGTATAAGAAGAAAAGAGATACGAAATGTAATTGACAGACGTAATACGTCACAATAAATCATATTACTCAAAAATGCACTCTAACCACAAGGCTTAAAATAGTTTTTTCATCATTGGTAAGACAATTTTCACCATTATTTTGACTGGTAAAGAGCGTCTTGCAGCCCACTGTGCATCTCGGTGATGTGTGCGTGCACGGCTGTGTCTGTATTTTGACAGATTTTGAGTCGTACGCTCCGCGGACTCGGTCCTTAAGCACGCTGTTGACTAACTCCAAACAAGAACAAATGAGATCACTCAAGTAACCAACAACTTTTTGTCTTCGCTGTATAAGTTGGTATAGATTTTTTTGTTGAGTTTTAATTCAAAACAAGAGCGTGTATTCTAAATTATTCTCCAAACTTGTATGTTTATACTCGTATGTACAATGATTATATCTACTTGATTGATAAATTGATATACTCATTATATAATTGATTGATATGATAATAATATATCTATCCTCAGGCCTCTAAATCCCTGAAGGGCAGAGGTGTACTAGCACTCATGTTTCGCTAATTATGATTAGCCTATTACCGTCTAGCGGGCCTTTTGTCTTGGGCTGTATATTTGCTGTTGGTTTTTTTTATATATAGGACACGTCAATTTGATTTCATCTCGCCTGACGGTAGGCTAAAGGCAAAGTCTCGGCAAGAGCTACCCATCTTAAACATGTACCATGTTAACAATGGTGGCACTCAGCTTGACCGCCTCATCAGATTACGCCCCGCTTAAAGGACCCGAGATTGTAGGAAGAGGCAAACCCGTGAGCTGACAGGGAGTTCCAGGTCTTAATGGTGCGGCATAGGAATAAGCCACTGAACCGCTTGGTTCTTGAAGGAATATTCTGCACCGTATGCGGATGACATCTAAGCCCTGCACGCGTTGTCCTGTGTAGGAAAGGAGAGGGTGGGACTAATTGGAAGAGCTCATCAGAACATTCACCATAGAAGAGACGGTAAAATACTACCAAGGAAGCAACATCTCTACGCATCTGCAAAGGCTCGAGAGTGTTCGTGACACGGGGTGGCCATCTTGGACCGATTTTTTTCAAACATAGCTAAGAACACTCTCTACTAATATACCTTTCAAACAAAAAAACTACATCCAAATAGGTTGAGCCTTATGGGTGCTACGATGCCACAGACACACACACACACGCACGCACACACACACACACACACACACACACACACACACACACACACACACACACACACACACACACACACACACACACACACACACACAGACACGTCAAACTTATAACACCCCGTCGTGTTTGCGTCGGGGGTTAAAAATCGCTTGAGCCGTTTAAAAGTTATCGGGTCTAAAAGTGGTGATGAGTAACCAAATGTCTGCAAATATACTCGAGTGGGATCTCAAATGAAATCTAAAAGGCTCTAAAAAAACATGGACATTTCGAGATTGGTCCTGTGTTTCTTTTGTAGTTCACTATCAGGTTACTTAATGACATTATAAAGCAATTCGTACCGAAGCGCCTTATGAGGCGATTTCATTGTAGCAGGGCACGCGTAAAAGGAAATTGGGAAGTAACTCGAGCGCTTCAGATTAAGTTAGGTGAGGCTAGTTACATATTGATAAATTCCTCTAGCCAGTAGGCAGCCATCAATATGAGTAGAGCGCAAAAAAATAATCTACGAATTTACTCCTACGCGTCAGATTAATATAAGGTAGGTTAGTTACCTACTAGCTAACAAGTGTACATTTTCAAAATTTTGCGATTTAAGCATAACCTAAGGGCGTGAGAAGTTTCCAAAAATATGTCTGTTTTACTGGAACGCGGGCTTTTTTTAAACAGACCAGAACAAATGAAAAACATTAAATAAGGCAAAAATAATACAGCACGTTAATTAAGACGGATAATATGTTTAATTATGTATTATGTTTATTTTATTATTTCCTTTATTTCAGTAAATAACATATAAATTACGTTTTTAAATATATCCTAAAACATACAAAATATATTTAAAAATATAAAATAGTATCTCACCGGCATCGATTATTGTATTTATTATTATGTTATGTATACGCTTACCCCACCACTAAAAGTGGAAACTTTATATACCATTATTCTTTCTATCATCTAATCTACTAATTCTAATAGGTTTCCGCGACTCTCTGAGATGATAAATCGTCCACCGAAATGACTGGACTGTGCACCGGAATGACATTAGCCCACTGAAATGAAACAGCCAATTAATATTAATTAGAATATAATATAATAATTACAAAATAATTAGAATTTGCTTAAGTACTTAATAGTATTTCTAGTTTTCAGAATTTCTATTAATTTCTGAATGGTTATACGTATAAAAGAAACCGGTACTAAAAAAATGTTTTGAATGCCACCATTTATATTTTTTAATATCATTTCATACATTACCGGCACGGTGGCGTACTTCTTATTCCATTCATTGCCTATACATCATATATAAGCAAAATACATCGTAAGTATATAGCAAAAATATATTATATCTCATGTACTACCAGAATATTTTAGTCACATTGCAGCCTAAGTCTAAAACATCGGCCTGAAAGCTAAGGATTAGGGCCCAGGAATTGTGACATCAAGGAGTGAAAAACCGAACTAAGGTAAAAAGTTTTTTGCCGAAAATGGCAGGTCCATTTTCGGCAAAAAACTTCACTGTCGCTGTCTAGACAGGAATAGGGGATTAAGTAAGGCTGGGTTTTATTTAGGTATTTCATCAGGCACTTTTTACCTTTCCCTAAAATCCAAATCAGATTCTGTGTGTTCTTGATTTTATTCAGTGTCATAATCATAAAATACCGAGTCCATACTAATATTTTAATGCGAAAGTAACTTTGTGTATCTGACTCTGTAACGTGGCGGTATTGTACGGACTGCTACGCAGTAGGCGCGGGTTCCCCGCTCAGTGCAAATATTTGTATGCATGAATATGGTTATTTGCATTGATGGGTGTTTCTTTGTGTAATATGTAGGTATAAACAAACGTATCTAAGTATGTTTATCCACATTCTAGATTCAATAACACAAGCTAGTTAAGCTTTCACCCTAGCAGAAGCCCGGAGGCGCACTTTGCGCAAAGTGCGCCTCCCCGTAACCGGGGCTGGATGGGGACCCTGTGGTCCCCACAATCCGAAGGGGGCCATCTCAAAAGAGATGGTCCTGGGTCTGCCGGGGTGCGAGAGATATGTTTTTGGCAATCTCACCTCCGGCAACCAAGGACCCAAGACGGCGTGCGTTTTAGTCGGTTCGAGTCCGACATAACTACCTCCACCGGCTCCGTGGGGATTTATCGCACGATACTAAAAAAAAACTAGTTAAGCTTACCATGGGTCTAGATAGCGTTGTATAGAATGTTGTGGAATATTTATTTATTTATCTGTCATGTGTTATGCTTTCACGCCTAAACCACTGAACCGATTTTGTTGAAATTTAGTATAGGGGTTAAGCTTAGGCTTTGAGAAAGGATTTAAGCTATGCTTACGGTAGGGCTAGTCCATAACCTAAAAGTCACTCACGCCGCGGCCTATGGAGCGAGCTATGCTTGGAGTTTCTTTGAATTCGAAATGAGATCATCCGAACCAAAACCAAAGTTACCAACATAGCACGTAGAATAAGCAAGCTCAAGTGGCAATGGGCTGCCCAGGTTCGTCAAAGGACCGATGGCCGTTGGAGCAGACGAGTCCTAGAGTAGAGACCGCGAGAAGGTAAAAGCAAGGTAGGACACCGCCTAGCCAGATGGACTGACGACCTGAAAAGGGTGGCTGGGATAGACTGAATGCGGAAGGCGGAAGATCAGATGAAATGGCGCACATTGGGAGGGGCCTTAATCGTGTATATCAGGATGGCGGGTGTATTCCTCAGATTGACCTAAATATATTGCAGTTATTTGGTACCTTCTGTGTACTTTTATGTACCTCTCCTGAAAATCTGTGTACCTACGTCCGTACAATAATATTTGGAATATTAGGTACACCCGCCATCCTGATGTCAGAACCGCGGGTGTACTGTTATACAGTGTACCAAGTTACATATATTGGTTAAGTACATTTGGTACATCTTGTGTACCTCATGAAACAAGTATTAAACAAATAAAGTACGGTATACTTTCTGAGAAATTAAAAAAAAACTTTTTTTAAATTTCTCAGAAATAATTTTTCTCTTTTACGTCGTTGCCATTAAAAAAACATCGTAATCGAACACAAAATTTTCACATTAAGCATATACTATTATGCCATATTGGAATTCGCACCCAGAACCTCCAAATTAAACATGTAGTTAAGTATCGAAATCTTATACGGATCGCATAATTTTCTCTCTCTCGGGAAAACTTGAGGAAAAGTGATAAAGTAAACTTATTTTATAAAATGAAACGTGGTAATTAAATAAGTGTATTATTTTATATATACAAGAGCAAAAACAAGTGTTTCTTTAATTATAAACAATATTTCAGACGGCAAGATGACTTGCCTTCACCCTGTGATAAGATATTTAATGAAATCTCTAAGGATTTACAGTGTTTATGTCTGAAAGCACTAATGATGTTTAGTGTTTAATGATGATTGATTAATGTTAGAGTCTGCCGGCGTTAGAATATAGTGTTAAAAAATAAACAAAGTGTCAACAATCAACATTTATAATAATATTGTGTCTATTCCGGTCCTGGAACTGAATAACAATTATTATTTCTTATTAATAGGGATAATCAGAAAGAATATAAACAGGAAACAATGAAATATAATGAGCGGTAGTCCTTGCATTTTGCACTAGAGGAATCCAAGTGAAATCAATACAAAAGTACTTAACTACATGTTTAATGCGGTGGTTCTGGGTTCGATTCCTGATTTAGCCAAAATAGTACACGTAGAATTTGGAGGCACTGGCTTTGATCCCCGGTAAGGGCATAATAGAATATGCTTACTGTGAAACTTTTTCCTCCATTTCCCTTGACACTACTGCGTGACACTACTGCGTGTACCCTTGACTATGATCGAACATTTATCATGCTATGACTGTCATGTTTTTTTAATAGTAACGACGTAAAAGAGAATAAAATGTTTCTGAGAAATTTAAAAAAGGTTTTTTTTTTAATTTCTCAGGAAGTATACCGTACTTTATTTGTTTAATACATGTTTCATAAGGCACACAAGAGGTACCAAATGTAACTAATTTATGTAACTTGGTACACTGTATAACAGTACACCCACCCGCAGTTCTGAAATCAGGATGGCGGGTGTACCTAATATTCCAAATATCATTGTACGGACGTAGGTACACAGATTTTCAGGACAGGTACGTAAAAGTACACAGAAGGTACCAAATAACTGCAATATATTTAGGCCAATCTGAGGAATACACCCGCCATCCTGATATACACGATTAAGGCCCCTCCCAATGTGCGCCATTTCATCTGCTCTTCCGCCTTCCGCATTCAGTCTGTCCCAGCCACCCTTTTCAGGTCGTCAGTCCATCTGGCTAGGCGGTGTCCTACCTTGCTTTTACCTTCTCGCGGTCTCCACTCTAGGACTCGTCGTCTGCTCTAACGGCCATCGGTCCTTTGACGAACCTGGGCAGCCCATTGCCACTTGAGCTTGCTTATTCTACGTGCTATGTTGGTAACTTTGGTTTTGGTTCGGATGATCTCATTTCGAATTCAAAGAAACTCCAAGCATAGCTCGCTCCATAGGCCGCGGCGTGAGTGACTTTTAGGTTATGGACTAGCCCTACCGTAAGCATAGCTTAAATCCGCCATCCTGATATACACCCTATGTCCAGCAGTGGACTGCGGTGGGCTAATTGATTAAGCTATGTTTTATCGCGAAAACCGACATCCACGCGGGCGGAGCTGCGGCCAACAGTTATTACGCAATAAGACGGACTGAATCAATCGGACGGAAGAAATCGGATAGGTAGCTGAATTCCACACTTAGGGTCAATTCTCACTGAAAAAGGGAAGCAGATCAGTTAGGTATGCCATTCTCTTAGCGTACACGTCGATAACCGACCGACCGATAATAGTTTGTCATTGGTCGGACTTGGCGACGTCACTGGAGGCCGGCCAATTAATGAGATCTATCAAGGTCAGTCGCTGCGCTTATTTAGGTATAACACACATTCACAAACTTAGGTACATATTTTTTAATATTAATAGAATAACATTTACTTAATCTTGTAACAGTAAATTTTATTTACTGTGAATTGATTTTCACCAGCGCCACCTGTTGCGCCCTCAGTGGGACTTCTAAATCATATTAGTTTGTTGTCTTTGTAAGTATCTTTGTGCTAGCTCACTTCATGCTCACAAGATGGCGTTTCTGTTTTCCATTCATGTTTTATATTATTGCTAAGAATTAGAAATACTCATCGCACCTGGATGGGAAAACTAATTGTTTAATTATAGGCTATCCTAAATAGGATAAAATTAAATTTCCTCATTTAAATTAAAGTGGTTCAAATTCCTCTTGTTCAGAAACTGCAGTATTCAAGGAGAAAAGTACGATGGTTATGTAGCTAAATTCGGTAGGTGTCAAGTTTGCTGTCACATATATCCAGCAGAGTTGTGTTTTGACTTTTGTCGGTTATTTCACAGTGATGAGCGAGTTTTGATTACTCTAAGGCTCATTAGAAAAGAAAATATGTTTATTTCGAGAACTTTCCAGCTAAAGGGGTATAAAGCCGAGCCGACTTTTTGCTCTCGGTATTCCTGACCTCAACTACGTACTATTTCCTTAAAAATACTTTGTAATTTTAGACTCAGTTACATTCGTGTTGCCCATCTTCGTGGTAAGTGATTTTACTTTTCTTAGCATCCTTCTGCAATCTAGACGATTCTTAGTATTATTTCGTTCCAAGGGTTCCTAGTTCGGGATTAAAGGACACCTTGGTCCTCAAAATCCATCTCGGCGTGTTCTGTGGTCGAGTTCCTGACCGCTGTCGGCGCAAGCCTGTAATCCTCGACGGGAAGCATCTTGGCTGGTCGAGACTGCGGCAAGAGACGTGCGCAGACGCCGAGCAGACCAGCAACCAGGGTCACGTATTCTTTTAGCATTTACCATACGTAACCACTTCGATTTATATAAGTAAGAAATAACTGCATCATCAGTGATTTGACCGACGCACAAACGACGACTCTGGCTACCTACCGCATCCAGGTCACCGTGGTGCTGCTAGTGACGATACACCCATATTTGTAACTCTGTACAATTCTATTTTCTGCAAACTCCTTGTGTATACTCTTGTATATCTTTCTAATATATGTATGTACAACAGAGGTAATAGTGGTTTCTCTGAAGTCCCCCCCAGTATTCCCACACGCACGCACACATCTCTCTTCTGACGAAAAGGCGCCCTGGGATATTATAGAGCTCGTGCATCTCTCTGCTGGGTCAGCTGGTGAGTAGTCCATCTGACACGTTCAGTGGTTACAATCTCACTTCCAAAACTCTATAACAAAATTTAAAAAAACTTTAAATTTAGAGATTTTGAGCCTCCCGCTTCGAAAAAAGATTTGACTGTCTCTACCATGGTGAATGTTCAGACGAGCTCTTCCAATTAGTCCCACCCTCTCCTTTTCTTCACAGGACGACACATGCAGGGCTAAGATGCCATCCATATACGGTGCAGAGTATACCTGCTAGAACCAAGCATTTCAATGACTCATTCCTATGCCGCACGACTAAGACCTGGAACTCCCTGCCAGCTCACGTGTTTTCTTCTTCCTACAGTCCCGGGTCCTTTAAACGGGGCGTGAAAATGCATCTAATGAGGTCGTCAAGCTGAGTGCCACCACTGTTAACATAGTACATGTTTACGATGGTGACCCTCTCTTTGCCTTTAGCTTAACATCAGGCGAGGTGAAGTAAAATTAACGTGTCCTAGATAAAAAAAAAAAACACTCTTGACAGTGATGATGGACAGACCGTAGAAATCGTCCAGATAAAAACGCAAAATCATAGACGAAGTCGACCGTACGAATCGCTTAAAAGAACACGAAATGTCATTAACATTGTCTACCAATAGAGGTTCGTTAACGTCAGAGCGGTAGCGAATGTCGTAGTGGAATCGTCCCGGAACGATGGCGGGTTGTCTAAGCCCCCTGTAGGCTTATAGACTGTGGCGCTGAGCTCGTATTGCATAGTATCAGACTCTCGCGGTGTCTTGCCGCTCCGCACTGTGCTTGAATTGCCTTCAAACTACCTACGAACTTTTTCTCCCATATACCGGGTGTAAGGGGAACGCTCCCGAACGCCGAAATCCTCTAGTAGTAGGTACTTCAGGTACTTATTGGTACACAGTGGCTTAAAAAAATCGATTTGGATAAAAAATATTTTATATTATTTACAGGTGTTTTTATTAATGAAATTACCGTTTCATTTAGACTCACTAATACGATGGAGAGTAAATAATAAAATAAAAAAAATTGTTTTTTATATCACTTTTTTATACCAATGTGTTATGTACTTGCTAGGGGTTTTTAGCTTCGGGAGCGTTCCCCTTACACGCGGTATATGATTCAAACCGTTGGTCTCTCAGTGAGAACTCGCCCTTACAGTATAAATCATATATTCTGAGTCAATTTCACGACTTATCACACCATGAGTACCTACTTACAGAGTACAGTATGCTTGTACGAGATATGAAAATGTATGTCGTTCTATTTACACAGACGTGTAGGTACTTATTCAAAAGGAATATATATAGTCGGAATTACTAGTAACTATCCCGCCACATTAGGTGAATTGTTTTTGTTATAAATGAGTTAATGGTGGTAGTTTAGGGACCAGGATTCGAAACCGGGACTTCTCGATCGTAGGGCCGACATTTTGACCTTGAACTTTAGCTAAGCTAAATATTATTTACCTTTAATTTCAGGAACATCTTAGCACAATGGAGGCTTAATTAAAACGTCAGGGTCAGATAAAAGATAATTGGTTTAGAATTAAACTAGTGAAATACTCGTACTTTTCATTAATAGAATTACTGCTTCACCTTTTGATTTAGTTGTAAAACTAAATATTTATTTAAGAAATACATTTTAATTTGTTTTAAGTGTATTACTTACTAGCTTTTGCCTGTGGCTCCGTCCACGTGGTTGTCGGTTATCGCGACTCAACATAGCCTATGTCCTTTCTCAAGGTCTAATCTACCCTTATACCAAATTTCATCAAAGTCGTTTCAGTGGTTTAGACGTGATAGCGTAAAGATACAGACAGACCGACAGAGTTACTTTCGCATTTATGATAATGATGCTTTGACATTTAATAATATTATGATTATGACTGCAATCTAAATTGACATTGTGACTCAACATTATGTACAACTATTGACATAGATATATAACTAACACAAATAAGACATATATACATTATGAAGTTGTTTTTAATTTTAGTAAAATGAAACCATGACAATTTGATTGTATGTACCTATGTGATTGGATATATTTTGTATTAATGATTAAGTATGTACTGTTATGATAAAATAATTAACACTATGAAAGATTTCTAGAAGTACATAAGATCATATAAATTTACTGTATCAAATTTTTTGCTCCTAATTTAGCTAAGAGAATTGCATGCCTATTATGGTAGAATATGGCGAGACTTGTTTACCTATAACACCCTATGTAACCCATATTTGCAAGAAATAAAATGATTTATGATTTATGATATTAGTATGGAAGTATTTTAAAAAAAAAATACTTCCATACTACGAAGTTACTAATATTCCCTCTAACCCCTCCAACTAAGCTTAATTGCTTGTGCTAGGAGTGGGTTCACGTCGGTAGTGTAATGGCCAGGATCGAACCCGGGACCTCTCGATCGTAAGGCCGACTCCTTAACCACTAAGCTACCGACGCTTTATAGTATGGAAGTATGGTTATTGTATTTCAAACATAGAACAGTAACTGTTTCAAACTAACAGCTGTAAATAAGAGTTAATACACGAACAGTTTTTAATTATCAGAGAAATTTTGGTGAAGTGATTGGTATTCGATACTCATCCATGTAATTAAAAAAGAAAAAATATGTGACCGTGTTCGTTCCCGGTGAAGTATAATAGAGCTACCCCATTTCTTCTTGTGGGAGTTGCAGAAGACGACTAACGGCCGTTTCCAATAACATACTTACAGTTGAAGATAGATCGCAGCAGTCAAATTTGACGTATCGGCTGTTTCAATTAAAAACATGGTAACTGATTTTTTGCGGGAAAGCGCATCGCGGTATAATTTTATTTTCCGAAACTGGTGGAAAAATAGGAGTTGGTTGGAGGAGAGTTACTATGTTTTGAATTTAAACAGCCGAGCACTTTATCCGTAGATGCGATCTATCTTTAACTGTCAGTATGTTATTGGGAACGGCCGTTAGAGGTAGGGCTGTAGATACGTTACCATAGAAGGTTAACGTAATAAAACAAACTCCATCGATATGGCAAAGTAAGTACTTGCAATAAAGATTTTCCTAAATGTAGGTAATTTTTTGCTTACTCACCTGTTGCCCGTCATTTCGACAATTAGCAAGCTCCGAGGTTGCAAGTAATTACAGACCACAGCAACCACTTCCTCTTTCATTTATAAAAACTAGCCTATGCCCGCGGCTCCGCCCGCGTGGATGTCAGTTATCGCCTTTGGTATAATTTATCCTTATACCAAATTTCATCAAAATCGGTTCGGTGATTTAGGCGTGAAAGCGTAACATACAGACAGACAGACAGACAGACAGAGTTACTTTCGGATTTATAATATTAAGTATGAATGGAACTGGCAGTACACACATTTAGCGAGCTTTTTTTTGTATTGTTCACGTCAAGATGACTTCATTATTTTGAAGTTTCTGAAGTTTTACTTTAATTCTTGACGAAGTGGTACCTATCTACCATTTTTATGGTAAATAGGTACCAAGATACTAAGTGAAAGATACTGGCAAAAAACAGGCAATGTCACAGTTTTTGATTTTTTCTATACTTATTCTATTGAAAACAAATCTTTGTTTACAGTAATTAAATTCCCAATCATTAACTTTAAAAAAAGTAAACGGATGGCGCCAGATAGGCGTTATTGTTTATGGTCGAAGCGAAAAGAACCATGAATGTCCATGACATACCAGTGTAGAGAAAAAGGATCGTCCAAAGTAAAAGTTTTGATTTGGATGACGATCTCTATAAAAAAAATAAACTAGCTTTTGCCCGCGGCTCCGCCCGCGTGGATGTCGGTTATCTCGACCAAACATAGCCTATGTCCTTTTTCAAGGTCTAACCTATCCCTATACCAAATTTCATCCAAATCGGTTTAGCGGTTTAGGCGTGAAAGCGTAACATACAGACAGACAGGCAGACAGACAGAGTTAAGATAAGATAAATAAGATAAATTTATTCACTTAAATATTTTACATCGGTACATACCACCTTACAACTAGGAACTTAATAATAATTGTAAGCTACATCTAAAACAAATCAAGTAGGTATCTACCCACACCAAAACAAAGCTGTGTCTTACTAAATTCAGGAGACCAGGAGAGTTACTTTCGCATTTATAATATTAGTATGGATTTCTAAACTTTTAATTGCGTTTTTCTCAAAATCTATTAGAATCATTATTCATTCGGACTCTTCCTGTTCTTTGCCACTTATACGTGGTATAGACGATATAGGTACAGTCAGTATCAAATCAATCTTGATGAATAAAGTGCTCAAAATGATCTTATGTCCTTAGTTTTCCTCCCTTCCTGTTGACGGATTGTTCTGATATTTGGCACATACCTTTAGTACGAACAATAATATAAATTAAATGTATTTAAATTATACATTTCTCAATGGTACTATAAATGTAAAATACAAAGTAAAAAATAAATACACGGAGTGTTTCCGTGATTTTGTCACATCTAATAACCCACTCCGTATCGATCCCGGCGCAAAAGTGCCCATGATGCTGGCCGCGTTACCTCGCTGAATCGCAATAGCCATCCTTTGCCCCAGGAACAAGCCAGAGCGGGATTCACCACTCTGGTTGTGAAGTTAAATTAATAAATCAGTTTGATTTGCTCTTAATACCTTAGTTCTAAGGTCATTTTGAGACTTTGTCATCAGATATTTCTGACGCTGACTGTACATGATTCATCTGAATAGATAGAATAAAAGATTTTTGACTTAAAAACTAGTTTAAAAACAGTTTTTGAATTCATGCAAACTCATTCTCATGCTGACGGTACGCCAATATCGAGAGGGAGTTCCTCGGAGTGGTGATGTAAGGATTCTAGCGAGTCACTCAACCTATTCAATCATTTACTCCTTTTGAAGACAAAATATTCTAAAAGAAAAAAAGCGACTGATTCTTTTGAGAACTCATTAAATTAAAGGTGAAATTCTCGCGATAAAATTCCTTACGAATTTCATTAAGTATAGAGTCAAAGGCTTCTTGCAATGATCCTTTACTCAAGGTTCGGAGTATCAAAGTAATTAGTAGCATTGATATTAGTTAGTGGAAATGGGAAACGATTGCTTTATACTATTTTCAATCTTCTCTTAACTAAAAACTAATATATGTATAGGTAGTCACAGAATAAATAATCTAGTAGGTATAAAAATATTTGTAAAGTGATTGTGAGGTAATGTACCTAGATATAATTAAAAAAAGTTGAATTATGATATACGTACTAGCTTTTGCCCGCGGCTCCGCCCGCGTGATTCCGGTTATTGCGACCAAACATAGCTTATGTCCTTTCGCAAGGTTTAATCTAGCCCTACACCAAATTCCATCAGAATCAGTTCAGTTGTTTAATCGTGAAAGCGTAACATACATACAGATAGACAGACAGAGAAAATTTCACATTTATAATATTAGTATGGATTAACAATATTGAACACATTTTTTTTTAATTCTCTTAATATGTTTGTCTTATTTTTCGAAATGGGCGCAAAAAGTCTTAGAATGAAAAAGGCATGTACCCTAGATGGGGTGCGTATTGTCTTATGTATTATGTGTGTACTTCATATTTTATTAAGTAAAAAAAAAAATTCGTGCGCTGTGAACAAAATATACCTATTGGTTTTTTTGACTGTTTATTGACATAGGTATATTTGAACAAAATTTTATAACTAACTATACAATTTATGAAAACTAAACAATTCACAAGAGTATTGGTAGATGACTCCACCGTCGCCGTCGCCTTAACCACGGATATATAGAGAAGGGAAATTTGAATTGAATCAGGTGTTCTCAATAGCTCAGTTGGAAGAGCATTCCCCCTGTAAGGGAAAGGTCGAAGGTTAAAGCCCCACCTGAGTAATTAATTTTTCCTGATAAAATCGCCTTACGGCATTCTCAAAGGTTTACATTTACCAAAGATTTTGGATGTTCTAATTCTTAAAAACTACGATACTTAACATTTTTCACAGGTGGGTAGTTATGAAAATTTAGTATAATAGTAACAATTTTTTAACACAAATTGTCTGATGTATGCTTTAAATAACGCGCTTATTTTAGTGAAGAAGTAGCGCAACATACTCTACTGCTGTAAAATTAACTACATCACTTAGGCACATTTTGTACAGTCAATGAGAAAAGTTTCTTTAACACAAAAATATGAACCTTTTTAAACCTTACTAGCTGTCCCGGCAAACTTCGTTTCGCCTTAGAAATTAGAATCAATAGCTGTATCGAATTCTCCTAATTATTTTGAGAACGGAAAGCATTTCGATTCGGGCCCCATACGCCCACGGAGCTCCCGACACTAATAGGTCACCGGGGCCCATACTTACACCTACGGAGCCTATATACCTATTGGACCCATACAACCATATACCTCTACGCTCAAGGGCGTTCATACTACCATAAACCATCAATTTTTCGACCTAAATAAAAAAATAGCCACCATAAATATTTTCGCAGCCCAAGCAACGGGCATTTTGTTAATTCTGTAGAATGTCTACTAATCAACCTCTGACAATATTTGCACGCATTATGTCAATTCTATATCAAACGTCAGATAACATAGAAGAATATCATACAGCAGTATTAGAATAATAAACACATTTTTTTTCAATTCGTATTCCAAATTCAAAATTTAGACATGGCGTATGTCGGATCAGCTATTTTATAAGGTGGTTATGTATTCTTAAATTTTCTAATTTTCCGCGCAATTTTCTTCATTTTTTCTTTCATAAGAACCTTCTCCTAACAATAACGAACACAACAAAAAAAGAATTAGCGAAATCGGTTCAGCCGTTCAGGCGTGATGTCGTGACCAAGGGAAATAGGGGTTCATTTTTATGTATATAGATTACATAGAAATACTTATACAGTCAGCAACAAATCGATCTTGATGAACAAAGTACTCAAATATATTTTAATGCCCTCTTTTCCCTCCCTTCATGTTGACTGATTGTTCTGATATTTTGGTATACACCTTTAGTTAGAACAATAATACAATTTGAAATCAATAAATCATTCATTTGCTCTTACTTAATACCTTAATTTTATGATCATTTTGAAACTTTATAGTCAAGGTATTTCTGACGCTTAATGTAGGTACTTACAGTATAGTTGCTGTATAATATAATAAACTAGCTTTTGCCCGCGACTCCGCCCGCGTGGATGTCGGTTATCGCGACCAAACAAAGCCTATGTCCTTTTTCATGGTCTAATCTACCCCTATACCAAATTTCATCAAAATCCGTTCAGTGGTGTAGGCATGAAAGCGTTACATACACACAGACAGACAGAGTTACTTTCGCATTCATAATATTAGTATGGATTAAAAACTTTTTTAAGCTTCGTTTCTCTTGGTGTTTACATGCTCAAGTATGAAATAAATATCCTAATTATTTGTATTCACATCAGCCTACCGAACAATAAGGGTCTAAAGTTAAATAATTTGAATGTTTATCTTTGTTATTGTTCAGGTAAATAAGCAATACAGGTTTACACAGGTCGGAAACCTTTTTGTAAGACCGTGGCAGCGAGTGCGATTCTGTTATTAAATTTTAAATGTTTCTGGGTTCACTGTAATATTTTCTCTCTATTTTTTATGTAGTTATCTACGTCTGTACATGACTGTACTGTAAAAGTAAACGAAGCAAACTTTTATTATGTATGTTCCGTGAAACTTTTGCATCGTCTTTGCTAAGTAGCTTGCAAGTCCATTACAATCATGAAAGTATCTATCCTGATATTAATGTAGACAGGATGTATAATGATTCTCACAATATTATTATATTAACACGGGTTGCAGTAATTTTTTAGATTTTTAAACATATTATATCAAGTTATATAGCAACTTGAGCCAAATAACTGACCTCCGTCCCTCATGACCGCGGGCCTGGGGGTGACGGGTGGAGCCGCCTGTCACCCCAGCAGAAGCAGGCCACGGCAGAGGCGGCGCGCTAACAAGCGCGCCTCTCTATTCCGGGGGCGCATCGGTGACATCGTTGTCCCCCCTCCCAAAGAGGGCCAGTCCGTAAGGGATGGCCCTGGGTAGCCGGGGTGCGAGGGATATGTCGATAACAACTTCACTTCCGGCCTAGCACAACGACCCTCAATCGGCGTACGGTTTTACTCGGTTCGAGTCCGACATAACCTCCCCTTCCGGCTCTGGAGGGGGAGGTATTCGAAGGGATTTCCGCACGAGAAAAAGCCCAATAAAAAGCATAATCATAAATTAGACTATACTTGTTTTTGAATAAATTAGGCTATACTGTCAAGTGAGATGTGAAGACAGAAACACGATTTTGATATTTGGCTCGATTAGCATCAAACATCTATATAATGCTCCAAATTGCTATTTCAATCAAATTTGACACTTATACTCCGTCCATTATATTATTGTATTTTAGACAGCTCACTGACAGTGGTCGGTATAACTTTGTTCTAGCGTCAACACCTGAAAATCCTAACAAAAATTAGGCGCCAATACGTCATTTTTCATTGACATCGTCACGTCAGCCAGAAAGCAATTTTAGGGATGTAGTTAGTCAATCGACAGTGTTTATATTATAATAACTTGAAAATGTCACAATTGATGTCGACTACAGAATTTTTTTTTTTTTTAATATTACATAACTGGCGATTTTTAACCGATTTGTAAACAACAATTCGGCTGTTTATAATTATTTATATTTGTATGATTTTAGGGAAAAAAGTTTTTTGTAACTCCGTCATTTGTAGACGGATTGTCAAAATTCTTTTTTTGTTTGTAAGAGGTTTATTCCAAAATGGTCCCATTTAAATTTTATAAAGATCTGATGATGGATTTCAGAGACAGGGCACGGAACTCTTCAATAAATACCAGGAAATCAGCATGTTGGAATATTCTTCTAGAAGTTAGTTGTTTTGTTTTGGAGATTAGCGTATGCGTTATGGCCCACAATCGTTTTCTATTACATTTGTAAACTGTACAGACACGAAATATTTAAGTACTACTTTATTATTATGTTTAGAAAGATAACAGATTATAGTTCAACATGAAATCATTTATAACATTTATCATAATATTTTCATATATCGATTTTTTTTATCGAGGTTTTTAACTTTGTCGATATTTTAAATTTTCATGCAATCACTACTTTCATCTGTCTAAAATACAATAATATGATGGACGGGGTATAGACGCCAATATCAAATAATATCGAGCTTTGTATTAAAAAATAAAGCATTAAAATATGTAGGTCCTAATTTACTCTCAAATATGTGTATTTTATGATGATTTCAAATATAAAAATGTTATATTTTGTTGATTTATTGTCTATCACAAAAACGCTCGTGATTGGTCAGAGCTCTGGTGACGACATTAACTAGAAAATATTTACGACATCTTCATTTGTATGAGCCATAGTTTGTTTCGGTGTTGACTATCGCGAGTTTGAATATTTGTGATTAAGATCAAAATGGATACAAATGTTGTGCGAGCAGATATATAACTGCAACTTACCTACAATAGACGCCTTCACGATCGCACTTTTCTTCAAAAACAACGCTAATTTCTATGCTGCTGTACTTATAAATGTGAAAACAGCAAAGTAAGTATCCATTAATACATAAACATGACTATTTTTAAGTTTATGTCAATATACATAAACTTAAAAATAGTCATGTTTTTATATTAGGTCATAGTACCTACCTACTTATGGGAAAAGACAAATAATTTTTCTGGGGTTACACTGTGGCACTACACAAGATTTATATGCCATTTTTTACACCAAAATGTTCACTAAAATTTGATAGCTGCTTCCGATTTGTTTATTATGTAGTTAATGACGTCACACCCATCGCCATTTTTAAGTATAGCGTTTTTCGCGCACTTTTGGAAATTTAAACTTTATCATTGAAATTTTATTAAACTTCTGTGATTCGCCCTTCGAGATTACATTATAATTTACTTGTAGTAGCACGCGTGAGTGCTGCCATCGTACACAATTTTATAGCAACATTTAAAAAGAGGGAAAAAAAATGTTAGCTAACTTGGGGGTAT